>PVKS010015518.1:0-45827 GCA_004027875.1 Aplodontia rufa | reverse complement strand
CAATTCCTGAAAAAAAATCATTTATTTATTGTTCATTTGACTTCATATTATTTTTGAGCATAGTTATGTTAATGAGGGATATTGTTATTCTTTTTTATCTTTTTATTGTATGCAAATCTGTAGTGATATCATCTCATTCATTCATTAGATTGTCATTGGTGTTCCCCCACCTACCCAATTTGGTCAGAGATTTTTCGATTGTATTAATCTTTTAAAAGAACCAGCTTCTAGTTTTATGAATTTCTTATACTGATTTTCTTTTTCATCAATTTTTTTTCTCTGTATTACTTATTTCCTGTTGCTTGGTTTAGAATTCTATTATTCTTTGTTTCTTTTTCTATTGTCTGATGTGAAAATTTGGATTATTCATTAATCCTCTTTTTTTTTTTTAAAAAAAGAAGGACATTGTGTGTGTGTGTGAGAGAGAGAGAGAGAGAGAGAAAGAATCAATTTTATTGGCCTTTGTTGCTCTAACACTTAGTTGTGTACAGAGGTCCTGGGGTTTGAACCTGTGTACTTGCTCATGCTGGGCAAGCGCCGTAAATGCTGAGCCACTGCTCCAGCCCCTAATCCTCTTTTCTAAGCTAAGAATTTAATGATAAGCTTTATTTTGTATTCTACAAATTTTGATACATTATACTTGCATTTTTATTCCTCTCAAATTATATTCTAAATTTCTATGGTTTTTTTTTCAGAAGTGTTAATTTCCAAATATTTGGAGATTATCCTATTACCATTTCATATTGATATCTAATTGAATTCCATTATAGCCTGAGAATATACTTTGTATGAGTTTATTGCTTCTGAATATGTTAAGATTGTTTTATCACTGAGGAAATTTTATGCCTTTGTGGGTATTTCACTTACACTTGAAAAGTAGTGTATTCTACTATTGTTGAATGAATTATTCTGTAAATGCCAATTAGATACATTTGTTGGATGGAATCATTCATTTTTGTATTTTGCTAATTTTTCAGTGTATTGGTTCTATTACTGAAATATGAGCACAAAAATTTCTGTATTTATGGACTTGCCTACATTTTTCTCTTAGTCATTTTTTTGCCATTTAGGATTGTTGTGAAAGGGACAGATATCTGCAATGATACAAATTATAAGAACTTTGGCTAGAAGAAATATGTAGTGTGAATAGTAAAATTTATGGAAAAAAACCCATAATTTATAACATTTTATTTTTTGTTAAAATCTTCCTATAAAGGAAACTCAAGACCAAATTATTCATTGGGAAATCCTGTGAGATATAGGGGGAAAATAATGCCAATTTTACATGAACTCCTCCAGAAACACAAAAGAGTGGGAGATATTCTCAAACTTATTCCAAGGGACCAGTATTATATAAATACACAAATCAGAATAAGAAATGATAAGGAAAGAAAACACTGACATTCTTCATGAAATTAGATGCACATATTTCACACAATTTTTCATATGGAATTCAACAAAACATTGATAGTATAAAATCATTACTGATCAAATAAACTTTGGCATGTATAGTTATATTATTATTACAAAATAATTCACTGTATTTTAACATATAAATACACATGCTATGCCCCACTCAATACATACAGAATGGATACTTGAAAATCTTTAATAGCCAGAGGGAGGGGGGAGGGATAAGGGTGGATAATTGGGGGGATCTTGGGGGATAAATATAATATTCAAAACTTATATATATATTATATTTTTCATTAGAAGCATGTTTGATTGCTCAACATATAAATTTCTTAATAAAAAAAGAATTTAAAAAATGATAGATATTTCCAGAAAAAGAATCATTGGGCTAGATAGTAAAGTATTTGCCCAGCATACATTTGGCCCTTGGTTCAATCCACAGTATTCAAAAAAGAAACATTGTGGCAGAACTTTTTCAAGATAATAAACAGTATTCTGAGAAACCTACAGGTAATCATATTTAATAGTTTCTTAGCATTCCTAATTAGTTAATGATAACTATCCTTACAACTTCAATTGTGCTATCAGGTCTAGGCATTTTATTAAAGCAGGAAAAGAAGGTACTAAACATAAGGAAGTTCAGCACATATGATGATATAACATTATTATAAATGATTCTGATTCTAAATACTAAAAGAAGTGAAAATTGAAAGAAAAACTTTCAAAATGGTATAAAGACATAAAAAACTTTGACAGATATATAAGCCTTGTATATAAAAGATGTACAAAACATTGCTAGTATGAATTTTTAAAGAACTAAAAAAAGAGACACACTATTCTCGTGAATAAGAAAATATCTACATTATTAAGTGATTATTTTGTTTGCATTGGAAAATTTATCTGTAGAGTTACAAAACTCTATTTAAAGTCTCTGCAGAAATTTGTTAGAAATGACAGAATCAGCACATTACAGTGACACAGAAAAATCAGTGTTCATAGCAGCTCAATTTACAGTTTTGAAATTATGGAATCAACCCATATGCCCCTCACTTGATGAATGGAAACTCATATATATATATATACAATGGAGTTCTACTCAGCTATTAGAAATAATGACGTTGTAGTCTTTGAATGTTAATGGATGGCAATGGAAGAAATCATGCTGAGTAAAGTTACCCAAACCCAAAGAGCCAAGGGTCAAATGTTTTCCCTCATTTGTCAATGCTTGGGTGAAAAGGTAATCAAACTCATGTATTAGACCCACCAAGGGTACAGCAACATATAATCAAAGGGAACCGAAAAACAGAGAGGGGGAGGAGGAAGAGAAAGGTAGAGGTAATGGATGAGAGAGGAAGGATCTGGCGGGTTCTTAGGGAGACAATCAACAATGCAGCATACTTTTTACCACCCCCCCATGCCAGAAGTCAAATAATATTTATGCAATCATTTGATTCTGGGAAATTCACAATCTTATATATATATATAACATTTATATCTGTTATGGTACGTAATATAGAAGAATAGAAAGACTAGTGGGTAGGCAATGGGGTGTAACTATGGTTTAGGATCAAATACATATCATTGTTACTTTATACATATTAATAATTGTATAACAATTCAACTCCTCAATGAAAAATATTTAAAAAACCCACAAAGATAAAAATTAAATATATCCATTTTCAGCTGGGCTATGTGGCACATGCCTGCAATCCCAGCAACTTGTGAGGTTAAGGAAGTACTATTACTTTCAAAGTCAGCCTCAGCAACTTAGCAAGGCTGTGAGCATCTTAGTGAGACCCTGTCTCGAAATAAAAAATTTAAAAGTAATGGAAATGTGGTTCAATGCTTAAGCACATCTCAGTTCCATCCCTGATACAAAAAGAAAAAAATCATCAAATGAATAAATCCCTTTTCTACATTAAAAAGAAAACCCATCCATAGTATCCTCACCTGTTTTTGCTCTTAGAATATCACTGTTTGCATAATTGACTACAGCTAATTATCAGATTTTATTTACTGGTAAATGAAAACTGTAGTCCATGCTTCTTAATTATGTGCTTTTCATCTCTATCCATATTATTGTAAGATGCTGTATTAAAATATTTCCTCAATTTAAAATAATTTCACTCTAATATAGAAAAACCTGATGACTCAAATTTTGGTAATCCAAAACAGCTTTTCATTCACATCACAATAGTAGGAATAACATCTGATGACTCCATTATTTTTAATTAATTTAATTATAAATAAATAAGTAGTCCTAAGGTGTTTGAAACCTATCCCATCAATAAAATTTAACATTACAAAATTTTGTTAGACCTAAATAAAAGAAAGAAATGATACTTTGATATTGGATTTTATATGTAAATTACCTTAGACCTTAATATAATATAAGCACAACAACTTTATAATTTCTAGAACAAAACATAGGTGAAATACCTTGTCTGAGATATAGATGTCTTAGAATACACATAAAAACTTAATTATAAAAAATAAATATGGATGAATTAAAATGAAAATTTTTTTTCAAAAACCATTTAATTGTAGGAATAAACTATATAGAAGTTACAAAAAATATTTGTACATATTTCTGATAATGGGTTTTTTTTTCAGTATTTAGAAAGTATCCTCAAGACTCAAAAATTATAAAACATTTCATTCTTTAAAAAATTGGCACAAGTCTGGCGCAGAAAGTGCACCACAGGAAGTGCACCAAATAGGGAAAGTGGCTGGTGGATAAGAACATTAAAAGATGCTCATTATCTTTATGCATTAGGGAAGAAACATATGACAATATCTCACTACATGCCTGTTAGAATTAGCATTAAAAAGTCTAATAAAGTTTTCTTTTTTATGAGTTGTGGGGGGATGACAAGTAATTTTCATTTTCCTTTTTGTGCTTATCTTTATTTCCAATTTTAAAACTAATAGTATTGTTTAACATAGGACTCTGCAAACTGTATGTGACAAGATTACAGTTTTAATTTCCTTGAAACCTAAAAATCATGGAAGGGCGCTGAGAGTGGAATGTGTAGGGTTTTGCAATATGTAGGAAAGAGACAGACAAATATACACATACAAAAAACTGATAACTTCTGCAGGGAGCAGTAATGGATGCTGTGGTTGAAAAATCTGGAAAAGTACCTGGAACTGTTAGATTTACCAACAAATCCAAATATACTTATGGGGAATAGGTATAGAGAGGAAGTCAATATTTCATTTAAGAGAAAGCATTCCAGAAACAGGAAAAGCAGAATGCACAAGAAAAGGGATTATGGCGACTGATGTCAAAAGGTTTTTCTGGTAAAACTGCTTATACTTTTGACTGAGAGATGAACAGACTTAAGGGAGTTTACTTAAGTTGTTTACTTATAAGATAAATAAAACAATCTCATTTGGTTCAATATTTTTTATTTCCAGAATTTCTTGATGAGAGGACTAAAAAAAAGGATCATTTAAATAAGGTCATAAGGATATTATTAAAAACAACAAATTTTTTGGACCCAACTATTGCTCTTCTAGGAATTTATATAAAGGACTAAGCAAAGATATGTGCAAAAACAAATAGACTAATGTTCACTGCAATGTGGATTATATTCACTAAAAATAAAAACAAATGGAGAATTCAACAACTGAAGATTCCTTAAATAAATGTTGGCACTCATGGACAATTTAATATTATAAAGGTGTTAAAAATAATACTAAAATTTTATAATTAAGAACTGGAAATGTTCACAATATGATGTGAAAATGTTACAAACAGTATGACTCCAGTTTTAAAAGTACACACACATGTACAGACAACATAAGTTTTTATTATTGTTGTTTTGAAGCACTGAGGATAGAACCCAGGGCCTTACTCATGCTAGGCACGTGTTCTACCACTGAGTTACACCCCAGCCCAACATAACATTTTCTTTTTTCCCCAACATTATATATTTTTAAAACGTAATGGTTGCTATTCTCAAGAGACTGAGATAGATTATTTTAACATTTTTAGGGAAATTACATTTATTTTTAAAATTTCATACATATATTGCTTTTGTTATCAGAAAAAAAGTTCTTTTTAGAGAAGAAGTTTAGGTTATAAAGAATGTCAGGGTCACATGTTCCCTCTACTTTAGAGGTATAATACCTGAACTGTAATATGTTACACATGTTATACTATAATGGGGGTTAAAAACAATCTTTTTATTAGTTTAATATAGATTTACAATTGAGGGGGAATCATTATCAAACAATCAAGAATCAATGTGTATCTACATAGTTAGCTAAAGCTAGTGCCATGTCATGGTTTCCCCTCTTGGATTCCCTATGGTCCTATGTTTCCCCCAAAAGAACCCCTGTGTTAAATGGACTTCTTGTGAAGATCGGAGATCTCCTTCTGAGTTGATTTCTCCATACTCCCTCCTTCCAGTCTTCAAGATATCCTTCCTATTTCCTCCCCCTTCCCAGCTCCCCTCCCTATGTCTCCAGGTATCCTAGGCACGGTTCCCCCTTTTGTGTAAAACTTCATACATTTTGAGGTTATTATTAGATTAGCCATCTAACATACTGTTTCTGGTTATATTCTAGCTTCCACAAATGAGAGAAAAACTTTTGGCCCTTGAGGCTCTGAGATTGGATTACTTCACTTAGCATAACTTTTTCCATCTCCATCTATTTGGCTGCAAAAGCCATGATATCATTTTTCTCTAATGCTCGAGTAGAATTCCATTGTATATATGTACCAAAGTTTTTGAATCCACTCATCTAGTGATGGGGCATCTGGGTTGGTTCCATAGTCTAGTTATATTAAATTGAGCTGCTATAAACATTGATGAAGCCATATCTCTATAACATGCTGATTCTAACTCTTTTGGGAAAATACTCAGTAGTGTGATAGCTGGGTCATAGAGTGGTTTCAACCCTAATTTTTTGAGGAGTCTCCACACTGTTTTCCAGAGTTGGCTGTACCAGTTTGCAGTCCCACCAGCAATGTGACAGTGTTCTTCTTTTCCCACAGCCCCTCTAGCTTCTGTCATTGTTCATATTCTTCATTTTTGCCACTCTGACAAGAGTGAAGTAGAAACTCATTGAAGGTTTGATTTGCATTTCTCTTATTGCTAATGATATAGAGCATTTACTCATATATTTGTGGTCTTTCTGGACTTCCTCTGGTGAGAAGTTTCTTTTTAGATCTGTAGCCCATTTATTGATTATATTATTTATGATTTTATCATTTAGCTTTTTTAGTTCTTTATATATTCTGGAAATTAACCCTCTGTCTGAAATGTAGCAGGCAAAGATTTTCCCCCATTCTGTTGTGTCTCTCTTGACACTCTTGACTAATTCTTTAGCTGTGCAAAAGATTTTTAGTTTAATTGCATCCCATTCATTTACTCTTGACTTTATTGCTTGTGCCATGGAGTTTTGTTAAGGAAGGCGCCATGACTGCTATGTTTTGTAGTGTTGATCCTACTTCTTTTTGAAGTAAATTTAAAGTTGCTGGTTTAATATCCAGGTCTTTGAACCATTTGGATTTAATTTTTGTGTAGGTGGAAAGGTAAGGATCCAGCTTCTGTTGTCTAGACATGGCTGTCCAATTTGTCCAACACCATTTGTTGAACAGGCTATCTTTCTTCCACAATAAGTTTTTGTCCCCTTTATCAAATATCAAATAGTTAAAGATATGGGGATTCATCTCAGAATCTTCTATTCTATTCTATTGGTCTTCAGTTCTGTTTTGATAACAATACCATGCTGTTTTTGTTACTATGTCCCTGAAATAAAATTTTAGGTCAAGGATTGAGATACCCCCTACTTCTTCCTTCCTGCAGAGTAATGTTTTGGCTAATCTGGATCTTCTGTTTTTCCAAAAGAACTTGAGAATTGCCTTTTCTATATTTATGAAGAATGGCATTGTTATCGTGATGGGGATTGCATTAAATCTGGGTAGGGCTTTGGGTACAATGGCCATTTTTATTATAGTAATTCTGCCTAACTATGAGCAAGAAATGTTTTTTCATCTACTCAGATATTCTACAATTTCTGTTATTAGTGTTTGATAGTTTTCACTGTAGAGGTCCTTAATATTCTTTGTAAGGTTGATGCCTAAGTATTTTATTTTTTTGGAGGAGATGGTGAATAGGAGAGATTTCTTGATTTCTTCTTCTGTGGACTTGTAGGTGGAGTAAAGAAAAGCTAGTGATTTATTGGTGTTGATCTTGTAGCCAGCCACTTTGCTGTAATTGCCTATAAGCTCTAGAAGTTTTCTGGTCCAGCTTATTGGGTCTTCTAGGTATAGAATCATATCATCAGCAAATAGAGACAAATTATCTTCCTCTTTTCCTATACAAATTCCTTTGATTTCCTTGTCTTGCCTAATAGTTTGTCAAGGGTTTCAAGGACTATACTGAACATGAGTGGTGAAAGTGGACAACCTTGTCTTGTTCCTGAATTCAGTGGAATGTTTTCAGTCTTTCTCTGTTGTGGATAATGTTGGCTATAGGTCTGTCATAAATGGATCTTACGTAGTTAAGCATCTTCCCTTGATCACTATCTTCTCCAGAGCTTTGAGCATAAAATGGTGTTTAAGTTTATCAAAGGCCTTTTCTGTGTTGATGGAAATGATTATATGATTTTTATTTTCAATTTTGTTTAAGTGATTTAGTACATTTATTGATTTGTGTATGTTGAACCAGCCTTGTTTTCCTGGAATGAAGCCCATTTGATCATGATGCATTATCTTTTTAATGTGTTTTTGTATCCGATTAGCTAAAATTTTATTAAAGATTTTTGCATCTAAGTTCATCAGGGAAATTGGTCTGTACTTTTCTTTCCTTGACGTGTCTTTGTTGGGCTTTGGAATCAGTGTAATATTTGCTTCATAAAAAGTGTTTGGGAATGATCCCACTCTATCAAGTTCATGGAAGAGCTTATAGAGGATCAGTGTTAACACTTCTGTGAAAGTTTGGTAGAATTCTGCAGTATATCCATCCAGTCCTGGGCTTTTCTTTTTTGGAAGAGCTTTGATTGCTGCTTTGATTTCACTATCTGAGATAGGTTGGTTTATATTTTCGACGTCATACTGTGTTAATGTGTGTATGTCATATGTCTCCAAGTATCTTTCCAACTCCTCCAGATTATCAAACTTGGCAGACTACAAATTTTCAAAACAGATTTTGATAATCTTCTGGATTCTGTTTGAGTCTGTGGTGATATCTCCATTTTCATCTTTGATTTTGTTGATTTGCTTCACTTCATTCTTCCTTTTGGTGAGGTCAGCAAGATGTCTGTCAATCTTTGTTTTGTTGATAATTTGTATTATATTTTGTTCTCAATTTCATTGATTTCAGCTCTGATATTAGTTATTTCCAATCTTCTATTAGCTTTGAGATTGAATTGTTCCTCTTTTCACAGGTGTTTGAGTGGTAGTATAAGGCTATTTATTTGGGCCCTTTCTAAATTTTTGATGTATGCACTCAGTGCTATAAATTTACCTCTTAAGAATGCCTTCATAGTGTCCCAGAGATTTTGGTATGTTGCTTCCTCATTCTCATTCATTTCCAAGAATTTCTTGGTTTCTGCTCTCATTTTCTTTTTTATCCATCCATTTAAGAGGGAATTATTCAATTTCCAATTATTTGAGTAATGTCTTTTTTCTCTTGTTGTTGATTGCTAAGATCATAGCATTGTGGTCTGACAGGATACATGGGACTACATCAACTTTATTTGTATTTTTTAAGATTATCTCAGTGTACTAGGATGTAGTCTCTTTAATTTCTCTGTTATTCATTTTGCATGCAATGTGTTGATTAATTTCTCATTTGATTAGGCTGGTTTGGTGTTCTATAAGCATCTCGATTGTGATATTCTGAGTCAATTCTAATGTATGAAAAGTTCTCCTTTATAATTTCACTTAAAAGATTCTGAATGCCTCTTGTTTGCTGTTCAAAGTTTTCATCCAGTCCAATGACTCTCAGGTTATTTCTCCTCATCTCATCAAATATTGTTTGGAAGTTCTGGTCATGTATTGTAAGTTTCTTCTCTTGTCTATCCTCTTGAACTCGACATTGCTTAGCCTATCTTCATTATCTGATGTACATTCCTCAAGAGCAGAAGTTCTATTTTCAGTGAAGTTTTGATTTTTTTTTTTTATCTTCCAGTGAAGATTTGATTTGTTTGACAGTTTTTTGCCCCAGTCCAGCCGGGTTCTGACCTGAAGGACGGGCTGAGAATAAGAAAGAACACAGGTAGGAGATCCTGGTGGAGCTGTCTCATTTTATTTAGACTCTACATTTCCTTTTATAATCCTAAAGGAGTTACCAGGAGTTATGCAGATTTCGAGTACAGACAAAAAAACTAGGGTACAGACAAAAACTAGGGAGTAACCTGTGGTTAAGACATTTTAACCCACCCTAATCTTTAACAAAGCACGACCTAGCAGCCCTTTCAGAAGGAGCTTATGCAAATAGTCATAAGATCACTCTAGGGTGGCTGATGAAATGGAGGTGAAGGTCAGACCCCAATAATTGTCACAAGGTTACTCTAGGGCAGCTGATGAAATAGAATGAAGGACAGACTCCAACATTTTTTAAATTCAGATAGCTCTGCTACATCTCTTTTCAGGGCATCTATTTCTTTATAAAGCTGATCTTTCATCTCATGGAACTGCTCCCTTATTTCCCTATAAAAGTTGTCTCTCATCACTTAAAATTGCTCTCTGATCTCTTTTCTTAATTCTTCTTCCAACTCTTTGATTGAGTTACTAATCATAATGTTGATACAATTTCTTTAGTTTTCATCTAGGGGCCCCAACCATGGAGACATTGGGTGGGGAACTTTGATATTGAGAAGGGGAGATATTTTCCCATTTCCTCATTTTCACAAATAGGGGGTGTGTCTTGAAGACCAACCGTATTGCTCTTGTTGGGGTGTACTTGGAACTTCTTATGGTTTTGCTTCGTTGGGATGGAGTGTTATTTGGGCAGCTCAGACCTGTAGCTGCCAGTCCAATCAGTGAGGTGTATATACTAGGCAACCGCCTAATATATCATTATGATGATGGTTAGCACCTATAGGAGTAGTTTTCTTTGAGAGAACTCTCATGATATATTATGATATAAAGCAAATACCCATTTTGAAGAATGTCCATTTCTTCAGTTAGCAGGGCCTCTGTAAGTGGGGAGAAGAAATGACTAGAAAGCTAAGGAGGTGAATTGGGGAGGTAGATTAGAACTTCTGTCTTAGAATAAAGAGGAACAAGGGTTTAAGGTGGTGTAGGTTATTCAATTAGGCATAAGGAAAACAGAAATGGGAGGCAGGTGGGGTAAAGACTTTGGGTGAGAATGAGAGAGTATATATTTTAGGAATTGCAAGAGTATAGGTGAAGATGAGGTTAGTATGGGGTGTGGTTCTCTTTGACCAAAGGAGAGTGATTGCTATTTTGCTATCATGAAGTGTTTTCCTGGTTGGACCCCAATGTTATACAGACAGCAGTCAAGTTCAAGAGGACACAGGGACAGTAGAAGCCAACCACCACTACATACACACAAAAAATATGTACATCCATGAACACCAAATTCAGTAATAGTAATAAAGCAAAAAAGGATTTAAAAATTAAAAAAAAAATTAAAAAGGTAAAAGTTAAACAAGTTAGAAATACTAGATGGCAGCAGGATCCCCATTTAAAAAAAAAAAAAGCTAGTTGGGAAAGTTCTTGTTTTTTGTCTCCTCAGTCAGTGTGTACTGCCATCTAGCTGGGGATTCTTCCCAGTTGAGCATGTCGGGGGAGATGAATTTTGGTAATCTCTGGTGGCCTGGGTTTTCCTAGAGGATCTCCTCAAATTTTTCTGTTGCAGAGGGGTAGAAGACCCTGCCCTTTCCCACCTCTTGTGATAACAGAGTTTAGCACCCCCTGAAATGGACTACTGGGCTGATTATTTTCAGCCTGGTCAAACTCCTGATCTTCTTAAGCCAGGTACCCAGAAGCTGTAGGCAGTCTAGTAGATCCTAGTGTAGATGTGCGGGCCTCTGACTGTTCCAAGGAGTGTAGTCAGACTGAAGCTCGCTTCCCTGGGATCACTGATGACCCACTCTGGATGTCTTATGATCTTCAGAAGCCCCAAGAGCTGCTCTGTGGTGTTGTGACAGTCCCAGCAAGGGAAGACGTGTGAGAGGGAGGATCCAAGCTAGTTAGGCCAGTGTATATGTGGTTCTCAGTTGCAACCACTAGGGGACTAGGAAACCCAGACCCACCTGAAGAGCTCAGGGCCTATGGAGACTTAGCAAAATGCAGAGCTCAGAGGCTGAAGGAGAGCCCAGGCTGCCCCTTTTGTTCAAAGATTTCTGAGGCTGTTGTCAGAACCTGCCTTGTTAGAGAATTACAGGCAGCTTTTGGAGAGACTGAGGCAGGTGGCCCCCTTGGCAAGAATATGCCCTGCTGTGCCAAGTTCTGTTCACAGACTCTTCCTGTTTGGGTATGTAACAGGGCGGGCAGGAGGTCTCCGCTTGTAAACCTGTGAGCTGGAGAGGGGCTTCACAGTCCCCTGGGCACAGGGCACTAAAATCTGTTTTTCTGTCAGTGAGGACTGAGGTCCCTAGTCTGTGCATAAAAGAAGGGTCTGGTTTCACTTTTGCAGAGGAGTGACCTGCCCCGCCCTCAGGGGAAAACCTCAGAATGGTGGGCGGAGCCTGCCAGCTTTGATACACCCACATCTGTAGGTTTGCTATCGTGAGCAATTAAATCACAGACCTTGAGAATCAGGTCTTGCAATCTATGAGCACGCAGGTTAGAAGGCATTGCCTGCTGCTACCAGCTTAGAATATTTGTGCTGTTTCCTCCCCTCCGGGGTAGCTACCCATTTCCTCCCCTCTGGGGTAGCTACCCTCCGGGGTAGCTCCCCTCCCTCCAGCTGTGGAGCCCATTGAGCAGGCGTGACAAACTCATTGTTTAGATCCGTTCAAGCAAATCCTTTGGTGTTATACAATTAGAGGGGTAATGCTCCCCCACACTGACAGCCCGGTCCTACCATAGGATACTGCCTCTCACTTCTGCAGCATGAAGTATTACTTAGGTATTAGGAGGGTCTCAAGATCACTGGTGGTGGGGTGGGTGCCATGTTCGATCTCCTCCAATAAAGTTTTGTAAAAATTCATGAAAAATACCACAAGAGCAACAGCTGACTATGCTATGAGCTAAAAAGTTACAGAGCTACTGGATCTTTTATATCTCATGGAAATAAAATATGTAGCAATTTGCACAAATCAAACGACTCAAACAGCTCATTCGTGGTATTTACTCAAGATAATTTTTAAAGGCCCATATAAAGACCAAGTTTTATGGCAACTTTATTCACAATCAATAAAATTTGATGTATTATTTTTGGCATATTATCAAAATACCCAAAATAGTACTTAAGAGCCAAACATTACTATTTCACTTTTCTGAGGGGCAGGAATTCAGAAGTGACTCACCTAGGTGGTTCTAGTTTAAATTAAAGTATTTAATCTATGTATCACTGTTATCTATAAATTTTCCTTTACTATTTCTGGCAAATCTATGTATGTCCATAGCATAATGTTTATATTTTTGTCAGACAGGTTTACTGAGACGTAATCTACACACAATAAATGCATCCCCTTTTATGAATTCTTGAATTCTTAGCAGAGCTGTGCAATTTGGGGTATTAGAATTCCATTCTCAGCCTCAGTTTCCAGGTCTTGAAAGTGAAGAGAAAGGAGGATAGACCATTGTTTGCGAATTTTTATATTTTCATTTGGCATAATTATACTTTGGTCAAACTTGACTAGGAAGTGACAGTGATATTGGTAGGACTACATATAATGATTTTAAAGAAAGATACATCTACATGTGAGTTTATATTAGAGAAATAATAGTTAAGAGATAATTAAATAAAATAGCATTGTGTTTTGTAAGAGTTTTTGCTATAAAAAGAGAAAACTTAAATTGATAACCTAATTATTTGCATAGATAAATCTTTATTCTTTCCTGGATCCCGGAAAGTTCTAGAATATCATGAACCCTTGCTAAAAAGCTTCAGTGAAGTTCCAGTTCTTATAAAGACATAAGTGTTTAAACTCTTTAGTGAACAATGTGAGGTTCTTCTTGCTCAATTTGCCATCCATGATTTCCACCCTCCCATTGTAAATTTCTCCCAGATGCCTCCAACATGACATCTCTAAAAGAGCTAAATGATTCTACTGCAGGAGTCATGTTTTGGAACTGCCTTTACCTGCAAGTTATTGCCTGTTCACTGACTTCTCAAAAGTTCATTTTAGAAGATGTGTCCTCTGGGAAGACTTTGGTTGCCTCTTCCAATGGATTGTGAACACTGGGCTTGACTCATTTTAACTTGAATCAGCATCATGTAGAATAGTGCCTGACCAGAGTTAACATATAATATATGCTTGATGAATAAATTCATAACTTCATTAAACTATATTTGCATACCTAGGTACTTTCTAAATGATTTCACCTTACTTTGAACTTCCTAGAAGTGACAATGTTTTATCACTGATTATATATATCTCACACTTGAATTTCTTCAAGAATAACATAAATGCAAATATTATTCACCAGTAATTTTTCCATGAGCCATATATGATTTAATAAACACCAATGCTAGCTATAAAATGAAGCTATGTATTTTGAACTAAATGTTTAAAAATAAAGTTTTCTTTTTGATTTGGCCGAAGACATGCTAGCTTTGCTGATGATAGCTGGCCAATTATTTCAATTTTATTTCTGCTTTTTGATTCATTTTAATAACTCTTAGTGAAAGTCAAAGTGGATAAAATTCAATTAAAGATATTAGATTTGATCAAGTGCATCAGAAATAATTATATAAAGTTAGTTATATGTTTTAGGAAACAGAAAAAATAACTAATTAATTTCACCATTTATTTAAAAATGTTAGATATTTAAGCATTTTGCCATCAATTAATAATTGAACACATCTGCAAAAAAATGTGCTCCCACTTTTAAAACAAAATGATATCCAAAATTATACTGTAAACAGTTCCATGATGCTTCAACACTGAATCAAAACAATAAGTACTGGCTTTGTAGATTTTACTGGTTTTTTTTTAATGACAACCTGACACATTAGTTTTAAATGCTATAATACATTTTTCCAAAGAGCTATTTTCAAAAGAGTCAGATAAGAAGTGGTTCATGTACATCTCACAAAGATTTATTTGCAAAATATATTTGGAACTTATTATCATAGTTCCTGTTCTTATTTTGTATGGATGATTACAAACTGTTCTCCCTCAGAACTCTTCAAGACACTCTGTAAAACACTGACGCAGAGAAAAGAAAATATACATTTTGCTGTATTTCAGTGTGTTCAGAACTTGCTTTAAACTCTTAGCCAGGCAATATGTTACAAATTGAAGTTAAGTTTTATGTTTCTTAGTTCTGATGAGAATTGAAAATTTCAGCTAGACATTTACAAATTATTTAACAACCTTAAACGAAGGTGAGACTAAATAGGATAGAAAAATAGGAAGTAGATATAATCTGGGGGCATATTAAAAAGTTGCAGCTAACAAAATTATGCTATGTGCACATAAAAATGTATCACAGTGAATTCTACTTTTACATATATCTATAAACCACCAATGAAAAATAGATTAATGGAAGGAAAACTAGTAGAGCAAAGGAAGGGGAATACAAGAAGGGAAGGAGATTCGAAAGAGGCAGCACAGGGGACCAAAATGGAGCACATTAAATTGCATGCATGCATGATTACTTCCAAATGAACCAAACTATCATATATAACTCTAGTGTACAAATAAAAACATTAAAATTAGTTATCTTCCATATAAGAAAGAACACAAAGTAAATTTGTACATAACCATCTCTGCAAAATTAATAGTAATGATTGTTTAATATGATTTACAAATTTATTGTTTTGTATAGATATGGCCCCACACTCAGTGGATATAAATTTAATATAATTATAATGGAGCAAAGTTTGGTAGTACTGATTGAAGTCTTAGATAAAATATTTAAATTTTAGGAAAACATCATATGCACATAGTAAATCATCCATCATTTTGGAAGGACTTATAGTATTACAAGAATTTGCTCTACTGTCTCTTCTTTAGCAATGGTATCACTCCCCAGAGGTATTCAGAAGCATTTTCCACAATCAATTACATTTGTACTAATATTTAACATGCTATTATGTTTAGTGACTTGTTTATCAACCTTTGATCAAGATAGACATTGTTTTATGAACTTTTTTTACAACTTGCTCATTTCTCTGCATGTAATTTTGTTCCAAGTGTCCTGTGTTTTGTTACCTCATGTCATATATACATTGAAAAGCTGTTCATCTCCCAATTTAACTTCTCTTTATTGCTTGACATTACAATTGGTTCTATATTCACAGTATATTTAATGTATAGTTTATTTAATTGGTTGTATATTTATAGTAAGCCTATATCCCTTACTATCATGGGAGTTCCATAGCTGAGGATATATTTTTGTTTATTGGTGTATTTCTGGTTATTAGAACAGTGTTAGGCCTTTCATAAGAACTCATTAAACATTTTTTAAAAAAAAAAAGGAGTGTACAGAGTTTTGTTAATACCAGGTATATGTGATTAATGTTATGTAACAACAATAATCAAATTTTAAAACTTTATAAACTCTTGGGAATATTTATTTTGTATATACCATTCTTCCCATGGGCACACCAAGTGTTAACTAAATAAAAGTTGGACTACTGGCAATCAAACTTTTGTATGTGTATATTATATTCTTTTTAATTATAATCCTCATAGTAGTGATAAAGGTGAAAATATTGTGAATAAAAGACCATAATCATGAAATCAATAAAATGTTTTCTAGTACTGAGTGATAAAAGGAACCTGAAAATATTTTATCAAGAAAACAATTTATTTTTATGTTATAAACATTTTACAAACTTGAATTGGGATATTTTCAAGTCTAGAGATAAGTTGTATACTACAGAGAGTACTTATATACTATCACCTGGCTTCCCCTAATATTAATGTGTAATGTAACTGTCAAAATTAAGAAATTAATAATGGTACAATGCTTTCAGATAAACCACAGACTTATTTGCATATTGTCCGTGTTTCCACCAACGACCATGTAATCTTCCAAGTTAAAAACCAGTATACCATGCTGCATAAAATCATAATTCCTTCTTTTCTTCTTCAGTTTGTGAGATTTTCTTATTGGTCTTTGTTTCTCATAATATTGATGGTTTCAAAGAAAACTTTATAGTTATTTGTACAATTTGAGTTTGTCTTTTGTTTTCTCATGGTTAAGCATGAGACTATTTGTAGGTAACATGTTATATTTAATGCTAATCATGGAAGAAAAGTCCTACTACAGTTGTAATTTTACTAGAAAACTGATCCCATTTCCTGAGTCAATAAAATATTTCTATGCTAAATAATAGCTCAGTGGAATTGGGAATGTATTTAGTTATTTGAACATCCATTTGTTTTATGTCTGAAATTTTGCTTTAAAAATTTTATGGTGCCTTTAACTAGAATCAAAAGAATAAGAACTGGCTCTACATATTGTAATGTTTTTTCTTGAGAAGGTATACATAAATGGACTGTCTTTAAATTGGCATTGATACTAATCATTTATTCTTTTAAAACGCAAAATAATTTTTTTCCAATCTCTACCAACTCTTCCTTCTCCTATACTTTCTTCTTTCTCTTCTTAATATTAGGCACTTTCTGTAATTTTCATGAACTTACACAGCCTTAAGACTTAGTGAAACATTTTTTTATAACCTCCCACATACTTTCTATATTTGAACAAAGCCTTCATTTCAATAACTGGCATTGATAAAGTAATTATTACAGCAGTTTATTTGTTCATTTCCACCCTTGATGTGTTTTTCTTAAAATTCTATTTTTTAACATGTCATGTTCTTGAAAATATGTCTTGTTATTCAAGTTATATATTTAGGTCCTAAGTTAAAGCATATAAAAAGTATTTGAACTATGCAGTCTATTCTAGTGGATATATTTTGTCTTTGAACTCCAGAACTCTAATATTATGGCTTTCAAAAGTACTTCTATCTTCACTGACAAAATTATCAGTTGACCATTACTCATTCTATAATTGATTATAATTCTCAAGCAAGATATGATTAATATTAAGAACATTAAAATAGGAAAAGAAAGCCTTTAAGAATAGTTTTGAGGTGATATGTAAGATATGGTTAGACAGAAATATTGAAAAGAGGTAGGTATAAAGTAAGTTTAGACAAGGCAAAGCGGAAGGTAAGAAATAAGTAAATGTGAACACTTGATTAGTATCAATATAATAAATATATATTAATATAACATATTTCTTGTTATTACTTATTGTGAATATATTATGGATTTTAATATGAATTGTTGTCAAGATTATTTCTATTGTATAATGAAAATAATTACTTTTAATTTGCCTTCATATACTACCAAATGATAGCTTATTATTGATATAAAATAAAAATATCAATAAACCCATATAGTGGATAGCATGAGTAGTTTGTAAACTTGAGGAGATAAGAAAAACAAATTCACCAAGAAAAGTAATATGTGTTTATCAAGTGAAATGTATGTCTGCATCCACTCTTGGTGCTATAGTTTGGATGTTGAATGTCTTCCAAAAGTTCATGTGATAAAGCCTTGGGCACCAGGGTGGTGGCTATTGAGAGATGATGGAATCTTTAGATAGAAGTCCAGAGGTCTTTAGGGAGCTTGCTCCTGAGGGAAATTTTAGGATCCTAGCCCATCCATCTTTTGCTTCGTGACCATGAATTGAGCAGTTTGCTCTGCCATGTATTCCCAGCATGCATGACATATTGTCTCACCAAAAGCCAAAGTCACAGGACCAATTAGGACTAGAAATTCCAAATCTATAAGCCAAATCAAAACTTTATGTCTTTATAAAAACTTTATATATCTTTATTTTTCAGGGATTATGTTATAGAAGAAAGACGCTCAATTTCCTATTATCATATATTATAGTTGTTGGAGACACAGTGATATATCTTTTGACATAAGATGTGTTCTATATGATTGTGTATGAGTTCCGAACCTTTCAGGGCATTGTTTCTAAACCGGTGCTTCAGATGCATCTCCAAAATGTAAATGATTTATCATACTGGCAGCTCCTGAATGGAATGACATGTAATAAGGCAAGTGAATGGCATGAAAATGTTCTCATTGTTATGTATCTCTTGCTATAAAATGAATTCCTAGTTTCCATGCAATATTATGTAAAATAATATGTCTATGGGTTAAAATATGCATACATTTAGTTAATGGTTGGCTGAGGCTCTGATAGAACATATACCTGTAAAATGTATCTGTAATATATGCATACATACAGACACACACACATATAAACATTTAATCTAAAATTTCTGAAACAGTAGATTTACTAGTATTTAAGATACCATATTATTGAGAATGGACATTGCCTGGGTGTTTGAGAATAAAAAACTTATGACTTCACTGTCATACATTAAAATGTGTGTATGATTGTTCCTCGACCCATTCCCTGGAATTTCCTTGCTTTGTCTATATCAATGGGTCTATAGTTCCCCTATTCCCTAGCATTCTTGTCTTTTGGGTATAGTGTACGTAGGAAAAACATCGAGGAGAACCAGAGTATTTTCTGGCTCTTTCATCAGGTAGTGCCTTAAGAAGTTATCTGTATCTGCTCTGTGATTTCATCTCTCAGTAGATAGGCTCTCGTTTCTGTGCTCCCAGCTTCCCTCAACTCTCTTGATGGGCTTTAATTTCACTTCACAACTATGATTGGGACGCTGATAACATTAGCTCTTTCGCTCCATTCCTCCAAAGCAACAGCTTCAGGATAATTTTCTTCCTGCCTCCCACCTTCCCTCCTTTCATGCCTCCACCTGCTTATTTTTTTCTTGTAGTATTCTGCTTAGTCTTTCAGCTTTTCCTTCATTTCTGCAAACAAGTCCTTATAGTAAATCTCTATTTGAACTATCTAGAATAATTTCTGTTTTCCTGGTCAGTGACTAATATGAATTTGTTAATCTATATTAAAATTTGAAAACCTGGATAAAATGTTTAATGTTTAAAGAAAATATAATTTACTCAAACATTCTCAGAAGAGGATGCCACAATAAATGTAGAACATGAATAATGAAACTCATAAGAGATTTAGCGTTCCATTTTCTTCTCCTGACAAATAAAGCCAAAAATAAAATCCAAAGTTCTATCTATACTAAAATGTCTGGATAATGATACTGCTATTGAAAGTTTTAATACTTGCAAAATAAAATCGACAATCAATTTTTATGGAAAATTTATGACACTGATGCAAAAATCTTATAATCAAAACATCAAAAAGATAAAAATACAGAAGAATCTCACTTGTACCCTGTTCATTATCAATTCTCCAAATAACATGATTAAAATAAAATGTGAACTAAAAATCTATAGGAACATATTAATAAACTAAAATATATGACTTTTAATTGAAAAAAAACTCTCATATTTACTGCTTTAAAATAAGGAATCTATCAGAGCCATCATTTATTGTTCTTTATATGCAAAGGGGAATTAAAAGAATGAAATTTAAAATATTCATTTCAGAGTGAAAAAATAGCCAACATTTATGCTTTCAATCAGAGATTTTAAATTCAAAAGGTTGCAAATGAATCCTTCAAGAGCAATAAGAGATGTCATTGCCACTTGGAATTATAAATTCAGAGCAGAGAATTTGCACTTATGAAATTTCAAGTTGACAAGTATATCAATGTCACTTTTCAAGAGTATTATAACAATTTAAACTTACCATCCTCATCTTTTGTCTGTAATGTATTTTCAAAATAAAATATTTTACCTAGGACCCTTTTGGATTTTAATACTGATTATTAGAGTTTGTATAATACAAAATTTACTAACAGTTTATTTTGTTTGTTAATTAATTACCTTGAATTAAATTATCTGCTTGACAAAAGCATTAATATAGTTCATTCTTTTTTCTTAGTAAATGAACACATTTTCTCCCTTTTAATTCTCTAAAGTTCTTCTAAAAGTTGTTACTAAACAGTGCTTGTATTTATAAATTTACACACAAAATAATCCATTTATCAAAAGCTGGATAAAATGTTGAAAACCCTAAATAACACTAAATACTAACCAAAACAGAGAGTGATAGATTACGTAGGCACAATTTGTGAGTCACGGTGAACCCAATAAAAATCAAGTTAATGAAAGGTACTGAGATTAACAAAAACAGCATACATCATATGTCACTTCAACAAAGCTACTATAGGCTAAGTGGCTAATGAGCATCATCAGTTCTACCAATAGTAATATTGGTTAACACACAAGAAAACTTGAAACATTAAGTATCATAGTTCATGTATAAAAGAAATTTGATAAAGGAGATCTCAAACTTGATAATTATCCTAAAATTTATATGATATATTCAGAACAATTTGTTAACCTAAAAGCAACTTCTTTAAAGTTTCAAAAAATAGTAATCAGGGACTGGAGCGGTGGCTCAGCAGTTATGGTGTTTGCCGGGCATGTGCAAGTATGCAAGTTCAAACCTCAGCACCACGTACACAACAAAGTCCCAGAGCAACAAAGTCCACAAGAAAAACTATATAAAAATTGTTTCTCTCTCCTCTCTCTCTATCTCTCTCTCTCTCTATTTCTCTCTCTCTCACTCTCCCCCTCTCTTTAAAAAAATAGTAATCAACAATGTCAGAAGACTGGCATTTATATTCTCTACAAGCAAACATATTACCAACTTGATGTCATATGAAGAAAATTATAAGAGAAGTATAATAAAGGGGCTTTAAATAAATATTCAAACAAATATTTTCTAGATGTTGTGATATTTGTGGAATTTATCAGCTTTTCAATTGTGCATTATTAGTTGTGATTTTTTCCTTCCAATCAAATATCAATTTTTATTCCTTAATATATATTACAAACTTTATATTACTTTTTCTTAAAGTCTGTGCACAAAATTAAGTAAGCTTCAGATCCTAAAATATGTCATTGTCATTTCACCAACTTCCCTCAAATCTGGGATGCAATTCATAAATTGGTAGTAGACATTAAATTTTCAAAATCCAAAGAATAAGATTTTGGAACAATAATACCTAAGGACTGAGGGTTAAGAGGACTCTGGCCAATCTTTGAATTATACATACATTCCAACAGTTATTATTCTCTCCTGGAACAACTGTACATATTTAAAAAAAAAAAAAGCAAGAAGGACAGTGAGAGAGAGAGAGAGAGAGAGAGAAAATCAACTTTATTTAATTATTCATCTGGCTTCTGTTGGTTCAACATTTGATTTTGTACATGGTGCTGGGGTTTGAACTCTCATACTCGCACATGCCAGGCAAGTGCCTTAACTGCTGAGCAACTGCTCCAGCCCTAGTACACAGTTTTAATATATTTGAGGATGTTTATGCCAAAGACGTGGGCTTAGTGTTTATATTCTAGAATTTCTCAGACGTATTTAGCCACAGAAGACTGTCTAACATTTGTGGTTATTTTTAAAGAAATTAGGGAAATATTAGAATAGAATGATTTTTAGTTAGTTAAAAAGTATTGAAAATAATTACCATACCAAATGCATAAGGTGTTCAAAAATCCAATTTAAAAACGTTTCCATAAATTTATGTTTTGCAGCTTGTTGAATTAGTGTGATATTTGATGTTTTCTCCTACAGGTAAAGGAATGCCACACATAGTAACTCTTTTTTCCACAATTTGTATTTTTAGCCATACAGCATTCAAAAAACAGTTGTAGTCATTTGAACAAATTAAAATTAAAAATCAGATTTTATGATTACTTTTTAAGATCCAAAAGAACATTGTAAGTGAACCATACTAGCTTTCTGAAACTACCATGGAAAGTTATCATTCACTGATAGCAATTATTTTTAGATTGGAACAGAAGACAATGGAAAAATTAGCTTCAAATTTGGAAGAATTACACCTTTCTTGTTCCTTCTTACCTTGTTTGATAAATTCACTTTTACTTTCCAAGAAAAGTAGTGACCTATATTGATTGGGAATACTTTCATTGTTCACATGAACAATGTGTGGCTACAAATTTCTGATAATTATCTGGTATGTATTGATACCCCAAAGTACATGGAAGATATGGATTTTAAGTTTAATAAGACACAATTTTAAAAAAATAAACATGACAAGAGAACCAAGATTGTGTGTACAATTATTTTATATTCTAATTGTAAATGTTACTGAAATACTTTAGAAATTTTCCTTTCCTTTTCTTTTCTTTATTGTCTCTGATTTTGGGACTATTGGCTCATGTATTTGGCATGAATATAAACACCATAAGGACAACCAAATAGAAATTAATCCATCACAGTTCTAATTTTAATTTGTCTATTTTTATCATTTACATTTTTACCATCTGAAAATTCTTCCATTACTAATTAAAAATATGATGATTTAGAATTTTAAAGATAGGCACAATTAATTTCTATTCTTATATGGCATTATTTAATATGCTTAAAAAATCTGTTAACTTTACTTAGGCCTTCTATGAATACACAAAGCACACTACATGCAAAAACCACATTTACAAAAATACCTCATCTGTTAGCATGTAGGTGTAAATATTAATAGTTTATTTATTTGAAGCCAAAATATGTACAAACATCAGTATACTGGCTTGACATATACATTTTGCATAAATGTTCTTGCAAAATTAAGGGAAATCAACCCCTAAGTATTATCAGGTTTAAAAAAAGAAAATTATACTTACAAATATGCATGTATTTTAAAAAGCCTGACCTAAGGCAAACAAAAAACTTAATATTTTTTAAGTATTTAGAAAAATTTCGTAATAAAATAAATTTTAACTAACAAGATGCTTAATGATTTTACTTGAAATAAATGTCAGGCAATATCTATAAGAGAATATGAATTTTATCTAGGCTTTGTGATAAAATATATTATTTTAAATAGTTAGGTGTATGCTTGGAGTTTTGGCATATACTTATATTTTACAATTTATATGTAGCTACAAATAAAATACACTTTATTCAAATATTAAATTGCTATTGAGTCTGGGGTATTGAAGTCTTGGATTTGAGGAACAAATTCTTTATTTTTCTCGCTATAATTATTCTATAATCACTGACATATTAAAGATTCCTTAACCAATGTGTTCCTTGCACATATTAGAAAAATAAATAGTGTGAGATTTTGCTGTCATACATATGGAAATGTGCATGTGTTAAATGGTTTATATAAACAAAAAAGAAGCATAATTTTACATAACAGTTTTGTTCTCTGCTTTTTTCTTTTCACCTCAATTTTTTTCAAATATATTTTGTCATTGATTCATTTCTAAATATTTTACTGCCATAGAATTAAAACACTTTTGCATGTGCATAAAGCTATTTCCTGGTGCTGTAAATACTCTTGCTCACTAATTTGTACTACTTTCTACTATTTTTATTATTTTTATTTCCTTTAGATTTTGATATTTTAGTTTTCCTAAATGTATAATTAAAATAGCTACTTTTTAATAATATTGCTTAATCTTCCCAAATATTGAATGATAATTCCAATTAAAGTTAAATTTCACAAACTTCAGCAAGCAACAAAATATTAAATTGTGTTATTTTTATTTGAAATCTGTGTAATCCATATTTTTAAATTTAAAAATATATCAAATTATAAATAAATTTGTGGATAATGAAGATTAATCATAAGATGGTTTGAAATTAGTTTTGAAAAATAAGATTTTTTAAATTACAAATTATAACCAACATAGACTGTATATATGTGTAGTACTGAATTATTTTCATGTATATAGTTGGGTAGGTGTACATGTTGTTTTTTTTCCTGTAGATATAAATATATTAAATAGTTTTAAATTCGGCTTTAAAGTGTGAAATCAGCTTTTTTGAGCAAATCTACTAACCCCTAAATGTTTCACAATGTCTTTTTCACGATGAATTTTTTAAAAATATTTTTCTATATTAGAATTCTGTAAACAAGAGCAGGCTTACTATACAGTACTTTACAAGAACTGTTTAAAGTATGAAAATATATTATTATCTCCATAAATTTCAGAATGGATATGATATGCCTGAGGCAAAACACATCCTCCTTGCCTTCAGAAAGCAAAGCATCAAAGAAAGACACTACCTGCATATAAATGCAATAAGAATTTCATGAATAAAATATTTATGCACTGAAATAAAACAAAAAGACATTTTTATAAAATGCTTTCAGAAGCAGTTTCTAAAATCACATATACGGATTATGATATAAGCTAATTGACAGGGATAACTAGATCTTCATGTTTTCAAATTCATGAACTTAGTAAATACTAGATAAAGGACTGTAGTATAATCAATAGTAGCATTTTTTTTTTTTGGTTAAAAGTTAAAATAAGATTCATCAATTTGGTGAGTTCATAGAAATAGTTTGACTTCTATAAGATTTATTACATAAGAGGTAAAATTACAGATGAGATCCTTAGAATGTTACTAGACAATAACAATTCAAACCTGAATAATAAAGCATCTACTATAATATTGTCTTACTCATTTTAATTAAACAACAATAATTGGTCTTGCTGGGAACATTGAGTCTATGAAAATCTGTTAGCTCAAGCATAAAATTATATTCTTTAATAGCTTAAGAATCTGGGATTCAATGATTAAGTGATAAGCAATAGGAAAAATAACCACACATAACATATTCACACTTCTGATTCACCCTTCGTAATATAAAAAAATTAGTGATATTTAGAACTTTTGAATTTTGTGTATGCACAGTTGTAAAGTCTTGTATAATTAGAAATTATGCACAATTGGTGATGGGTTAATAAAGACATGGAGTAACTAGAAGAGTGATGAATTAATTGTTAAAATCTTTCTTTTCTTTCAAGTGTGTTAACTTTTAAGTTAATTTGTTTTGATCATGATCCAAAAGAGATCCAGTCATGATATCTGTTGCTTTTTTGTTAATCTACAGTTCCTTTTCACCCTGCTGTTGAGAGAATTGTCCCAACACCCCACCACTGGATTTGTCCTTTTATTTCTTTGTGATGTTACTCTCGATAGTTTTTGTAAATAAAACTTCCTTGCAGAGAGTTATTTAAACTCGGAATCAACTGTGTGGTGCTGAGATTTGGGAAATGACCAGTGACAAATCTAGGCCCTCTGATGTGAATTCCCCATTGTACTGCAGAAAATGGTTTCAATCATAGACTGTAATTACAGGAAACAATTACTCTATCAAACAGAAGTCCAAATAGAAAAAAAAAAAGAGAGAGAAGAAACCATCTCTCTCATTCACTTGATGAAATTTTCTCTATGAAAGAATTATTTTCCCTGCTCATCAAAGTAACTATGATTTACCCATGAAAGGTGAAGCATTATAGAATAGTTGATTCTTTTAATTGGCAATCTTGAGAGTAAAATGTTGGTGTACTAGTTATTTGTTTTTTTAAAAAAGGAGTATTGAATTTTTGTGAGCTTTTCCTTTGTGCGTGTATGTGAGAAAAAAAAAGATTGCATTCATTATTATTTTTGTTACCATGAATTTCCCCTTAGGAATCCTCTTCACATTGGCTCCTATATCTTTTAATAAGACTGCATTAATATTTGACACTTTGGTTTTGACAAAATAAAGTATATTAAGCAATGCTCAAATATTTTCTGACTTAATTGGCCAGTCTTTAAGAAGTCTTGATTCATTCTCTTAGGAAATAATGAGAATCACAATCTGGGCACTGTAGGTTGTTGCTTTTAGGACTTTTCAGTGCCTAGAACTAGAGAACTCCCTGCTATATAAATCATATATTCTTGCTGATATTTTAAATTAAGGCTAAATATTACAGAGCATTTACTTAACTTGTTTGATTTTATGATTGTAGCTTTCTCATTAAATGGTAAGTTCTTGTTAAAAGCAAAATAGTTAAAGTGTTTTATGTTTATATAAATAAATTTTGAATCTTCTATTCAGTAATAAAACTCACACATTTTCATATTTCTTTGAAGATATATTTGTTCTTAAAATATATTCCACATAGGATACATAGTGGAAGTTCTCTGTTTTATGTTCACTTGGAATAATTACTTTCTTTCTATCCTCAATGAACATTAGTGTAGGTAGATAGACTTAAGCAGGATGATTGGGTAGGGCTCACTTCATCTTGAGTGACAAAAGATCACTTCACCTTGGTTGATGAAAACTCTTCCCATAGCCTTCTCCACTCCTCTTTAAAACTAAAGGAACCAGGTGTAATCATCATAAAAGTGTTTTCAACTTTGAAACATGTGCACATCACTGAGGCACTAAACCACTGCAGAAAGTCATGGTAAGTGCTCCAAATGAATAATTCGTGACTGGAAGAATCCTTAGCAATCCATAAAACCCATAACTCAGAAGAAAAAGAGGACATGGGCCACTTCCTCTCTTTGGACAGCATGCTTCATCTTATCCTATGGGGTTGGAATTTCATTTCATTAAATAAACTCTTTACACTTTTGCTATGTCTCTTGACTAAATTCTTTGTTTCAAGAAGACAAGAACCAACACCTGGTAACATAACTGTATGTATATGATGAGAGTTTGTTTTTAGCTTTTATGAATTCTCCTTTTCTTGATGATTGAATTTATTTATTATTTTTAAAGAAAGAGGGACAGTGAGAGAGATAGAATCACTTTTATTTAGCTTTTCAAGTGGTTTTCATTGCTCTGACATTTTGTCATGTATGGGGTGCTGGGGTTTGAACCTGCGTCCTCTTGCATGCCAGACAAGCTCCCTAACCACTGAGCCACTGCATCAGCCCCCTGAATTTATTTTTGATATGTCCAAATTGTATTTTTCTAGTGTTAAAACCACATTAAAAACTCTTCTCAAGAGTTTGCAGTAGTATATATCATCATTCCTCACATACCATTAGTAATTATTTTTAATGGCTTTGGTTTATGCTTTCCTTTATTATTTGTACTAATATAGCAAATATGTATGCATGAGTGTGTGTATATGTGCATATCCTTTCTTACACGTGTATAATTTATTTTTCTGCTTAGATATCTTGGAGTTACTCCCTATTGGTGTAGAGGCTCATGTGTTGAAAGGGTATTTCCCAGTTCAACAATGTTCAGGGGTATTGCTTTTGGAAAGTGATTGGATCATGAGAGCTCTGACTTCACCAGGGGAAGAATCTGTTGACAACTGAATGGGGTGCTGGAAGGTGGAGGAAGCTGTGGTAGGTAAGACCAGGTTGAAGGCAGTACTTCAACCTGTGAGTGTACTTTTGGTGACTCTATTTTATCACTTAGCCCCTTCTACTTTCTCTGCTTTATGGCTGTCATGAGATAAGTAGCTTTCTTCCACAGTTTCTTCCATGTTTCTGCCTTGGAGTTAGCAGACTGAACGCTGAAACCTTTGAAACTCTTAGACAAAATAAATCCTATCATCTTTAAGTTTTTTTTTTTCAGGTATTTGTCACAGTGATAGCTGATGATCTTTCTTTTAGTCCTCTTTTTCCCTCATACCTTTCTTCCTTCATTCATTCTCCCCCACTCCCACCCTTTATTTCTGTGGTGCTCTCAAATGAGGATTGAGTCCAGGACCTTGCATATGTTAGGCAAGGGACCTACCATTAAGCAATGCCACCAGAACTTTATATTTGATATTTTTAGGCAGGATCTTCCCAAATTGCCCACACAGGCCTCAAACATGAGATCCTCTTGCCTCAGAGCCTCCCCAATACCTGGGATGCCAGGCATGAATTTTCATGCCTGCCTAATGCATGTGTATTTATTTATCAGGGATTCAATATGTATATGTTGTTGAACTTAAATGTTTTATCAATATGATTAATGGCATCATGATGCAGTTTAAATTTTTTATTTTTCTTATAATGAGCAAGGGTATGAACAATTTTCAAAATTTTATTTCTTCTTCTCTAAAGTACTTTTATATTTTCTTCACTATTGTATTAGATTTTGAATTCTTCAATTTGTATTTAGGATTTGTTTGAATATTAGAGACATTTGGTGTTTGCGATAAAAATTGTAAATATTTTCTTGTATTTTATCATTTGTTTTTTATTTGTGGATATTAATTTTGTTATAGGAAAAATGTGCTTTTAAAAAGTAGACTTCTGGGCTGGAGCAGTGGCTCAGTGGCATTGCGTTTGCTGGGCATGCACGAGGAACCTGGGTTTGAACCCCAGCACCACATACTAAACTAAGTATCAGAGCAATGAAAACCAAATGAATAAATGAAACTAAATAAAAATTTAAGTCTCTCTCTCTTCCTCTTTCTCTCTCCCTTCTCTTTAAAAAACAAGTTGACTTCTTCAATATAGTTTTGTCTTTTGATTCTGGGCTTGCATTACTAGAATATTATTTTCATTTCTTAATTGTAAAATAATTGGCCCATATTTTATTCTAAATATTATATAATTTCAATTTTTACATTCTATCTATAACAGATATGGTTGGTATTTTTGTACACTGTGTGAATTATGACTAAAGTTGTTCAATTTTGAATGTTAAGAGCCAAGTTTGAATTTCCTATAAAAGAATTTTAGGGACACACTAATTAAAGAAAGAATTATCGTTTATTAGATATTCAGATTTAACTAGGTGTTCTGTATTATATCAGAAAATTCTTAGTATAAATTCAATCTAATTCCTTTATAAACGTTTACCCAGTTGTGCTAATTCTGTCTCTCATATGTTCATATAAACTTTAAACATGCTCTCAGATATATTTCTGCTTATATTTGGTTCCACTGGTTTACCTTTTTACATGTATGTCAAAGCCGTACAGGTTTCATGTGATTTTATAGTATGTTTCACTATTTGGTAAGTCTGTCTAGTGCTCTTCTTTATAAGGACTTTCCTGAATATTCAGACTTATTTATTTATCCACGTTTATTATATCATTAAATTTTAAAGTTAAAAGAACAAAATATATTTGCATGTTTAAAGAATCATGTTTAATTTATAAATTAACTTTTGAAACATTGACATCTGTGTAATATTGATTCTTGTCATCATAAACATGATGTTTTTCATTTCTTCTAGCCTTATCAATTCATTAATAATGTTAGAAGAACTTTATTCATATTCATTTGTTCATTCATTGTTTATATAAGATATCTTAATTTTGATGCTATTATGAAAGAGGTATTCTCTTACATTATTCCTTTTAAAAAGTTATTGTTTGGAAACATGATGAATATTAATCTCTCTATGTAATTTTATATTATAATGCTTTCCAAAATCTATGAATAATTTTCCCCCTGTCATTTCTTTGAATTTTCTTTTTTTAAATTTTTTTATTCAGAAATTTATTTGTTGAACAATCACACAATCTTTTAATGAAATAATATAATATATCTGTAGATTCTGAAGATTAGATTTACCCCCAAGAGTGCCCCCCAAAAACTCAACCTTATCCCTCCCCTCCCCTTCCCAAAACATCTCAAAAAATGTATTAAGTTGTACAACGTTACACCTTATCCAGATTTAAAACATGATAATAGACCTCCTTTCTGAATGGCCAGGGTGTAGTTCCAACCTCCACAGATGAGTGAAGACATTTGACCCTTGGTTCTCTGGGTTATGCTTATTTCACTCAGCATAATTTCTTCCATAGCCATCCATTTACCTTCAAAGGCTGCAATGTCATTGTTTCCAATTGCTGGTTAAAATTCCATGGTATATATGTACTGCAGTTTTGGGATCCATCTTTGAATTTTCTTATGTACAGTTCCACATTTACATATGGTTACAGCAGATATAGTTTAAATTTTGTTCTTTTCACTTTTATGGCTCCTATTGTCTTCTATTTTCTATTTTGCATGGAGGCAAATGTGGCAGGGTAAATGGTTGCTCAAAAATATTCACCTTCACCTTCTCCTCCACCTTCTTACTTTGCATATAATTCTTTAATTTTTCACTTTGGGCTTAGTCAATAGACTTCCTTTGGCTAATGGTATTTGAACAGGTGCATGGAAGCAGAAGTTTGAAATATGCCTATATAGTTGGATATACATTTTGTGTTTCTATTGTCACAATGAAACATGCTTCCTCAGTGTTACCACTTTTCTATTATCTTTGCCCTAGAATGTATCTCCAAAACCAGTAAATAGCAGTGCATAAAATAAAGTCATTATATTGACCTGTGTAAACATGTGTGATAAATTTTATTATTTGAAGTCATTGAGTTTTTAAAATTTTTATTACTGCATAGTAATTATGCATAATAATGCAATTCATTATGTGTAGATCTATATGATATACTTAAAGTATATTGGAGTTCCAATTCCCTAGAAACTCCCCCTGACATCTTTCCTCTACACTAGTGGTCTTCCTTCTATTTTCAAGATATTGGTTTTTTCCCCTTTTTCTCTGTAGCTTCCACATATGAGGAAAACACACATTTGATTTTCTGAATCTATCTTGTTTTACTTAGCATAATGCTGTCTAGTTACATCCATTTTCCAATACATGACATACTTTACTTCTTTATGGCTGAAAAAATGTCATGTATTATGTACCTCATTTTCAATATTTCTTTGTCTGTTGATGAACACAGACTGATTCTATAACTTGTGTATTGTGAATTGCTCTGCTATAAAGATGGGTGCACATGTATCTTTATAGTATGTTGACATTTGCATTAATACTGAAAGGTGATATAGTTGAGTCACATGGTGGTTCCATTGTAAGACTTTTGAGAAAGCTCCATATGGATTGGCGTAGTTCTTATACTAATTTACATTTTCACAAAGAGTATATAGGAATTTATTTTCTCCTGTTTCCTAACCTGCATTTGTTATTTTTATTTTCGATGACTGTTACTAAAATTTGATTGAAATCAAGTTTCAGTACACTTTTGATTTGCATTTCCCTGATTGCTAAACATGTTGAACATTTTCTCTCATATAGTTCTTGACCATTTGTACTTTTGAGAGTTATTCACTGACCTATTAATTTATTTGTTTATGAGTATTATTATGACTATTATTATTGTTATTCTTATTGTTTTGTGTAAAACATTTTGAGTTCTTCATATATCCTGAATATCAGTCATCTGTCATAAGAGTAGCTGGAAATGATTTTACCCGGTTCTGTTGATTCTCTTTTGCTCTTCATTGTTTCCTTTCCATACAGAGGCTTTTTAATTTCATGTCATACTTGAGGAATGGGACTCCAAAATTAACAGTGCCTATATTTTATAGTATTGACTTTGTGTTTTATTCTAGCAATTGTAAAGTTTCTGGTATAATTCCTAGGTCCTTCAATATTTTGAATTGATTTTTATTTAGGGAGAGAAATTAGGATCTAGTTTCATTCTTTTAAATATGTATATTCGGTTTCCTCAGGAACATTTATTGAAAAAGCTTTCTTTGGGACTTGAGTGGTGGCTCAGCTGTTATGGCATTCGCTTGGCATGTGTGAAGATGTGGGTTCAAACCCCAGATCCACATACACAGCTAGATGCCAGATCAAAGAAAGCCACATGAAAACTAAAATAAAATTAATTCTTTAATTGGATTCTTCCTTTCCTATTTGTAGCCTTTAATTTCCTTCTTTTATCTAATTGATCTGGCTAAAATTTCAAATACTGTATTTAATATGAATAATGAGAAAGTACATCTTTATTTTGTTCCTGATTTGAGAGTAGATGCTTTCAGCATTTTCTCTGTTTAGTGTGATGTTGGCTTTACATTGGTCATTTATAATTTTTGTTTTATGTTATATCCTTAATATCTTCAGGGTATATTTTCATGATTGCTTTCTAAACTTTAAGATATTTTCTGCATTTATTTAAATAACTTTGGGATTTTTGTCCTTGGGTCTATTTATATGGTGTACTATGTCTATTGATTGGTGTATGTTGAAATATGCTTTCTTCACTGTAATGAAACCAACTCAATCATCAAATGACATCTTTGTAATCTGTTGTTGAATCCAATTTGATGATATTTTATTAACAATTTTGGGGTCCATGTTTACAAGGATAATGGTACCCATGTTTCTTTCTTTGACATATCTTTCCTAGTGTTAGTGTTCAAGTAATACTGGCTTCATAGAATAAGTTTAGAAGCATTCCACCCATTTCTATTTAATTGAATCATTTTAGGAGCATTGCCATTAGCTATTGTTTAATGTCCTAACAAAATTTAGCTGTGAATCCATCTGGTCTTATTCTTTTCTTTATCAGAAGGCTTTTTATTGCTGCTTCAATCCGATGCTTGTTATTGGTCTCTTTATGTTTCTGTATCCTTTTGTATAAAATTTGGTAGGCTCATGCAGACAAATGAGATTAGATCCTTATCTCTCACACTGCACAAAAATCAAATAAAAATGGAACAAAGGATTAAGAATTAAAGCAGCAACCATACAATTATTAGAAGACAAAATGGAATCAACACTCCATCACATCTGTGTAGGCACCCCCTTCTTTAACAAGACTCCCGTAGCCCAAAAATTAAAGCCAAGAAACAATGAGAGGGATGCCATTAAATTGAAAAGATTCTGCACAGCTAAGGAATTAGTCAAGAATGTCAAGAGATAACCTACAGAATAGAGAAAATCATGGCCTGCTACCTCTCTGACAGGGTGTTAATATCTAGAAAATAATAAAAAAACTCAAAAAATTTAACACCCAAAACGTGAACAATCCCATCCATAAATGGATTATTAAACTAAACAGAAACTTCTTAGCCAAGGAAGTTCAAAAAACCAAAATATAAATGAGAAAGCATTCTACATCACTAGCAATCAGAAAAATGCAAATTAAAACTGTCCTGAGAGTCTACATCACTCCAGTTAGAACGGCAAAAATGAGTATGAACAATAACAGATGCTGGAGGGGTTGTTTGGAGAAAAGAACACTAACACACTGCTGGTGGGACTGCAAACTTGTATAGACACTATGGAAAACAGCTTGGAAACTCCTCAAAAAACTAATAATGGAACCACCATATGACCTAGCTATTCCACTCCTGGGTATTTTCCCAGAAGAATCAGAATATGTGTATATATATATAGTGTATATATATATATAGTGTGTATATATATATATATGTATATATATATATGTATATATATACATATATATATATATATATTCTACCCTGCTATTAGGAAGAATGTTATGACTTTTGCAGCTAAATGGATGGAAATGGAAAAAATGATGCTGAGTGAAATATCACAAACACAGATATTTAAGGATCAAATATTTTTTCTCATTTGTGGAAGCTGGAGTAAAACCAAAGATAGTATAAACATTAGCTAAGCTTAATTAATTAATAAGCTCACCAAAATTGAAATTTCACATAAGCGGGGGGAACCAGAATGATTAAGGTGGGGGAAGAATCAAGGGAAGGAGAAAAGCAAGGAAGAGAAAAAGGAGGGTTATCAACATGCCTGAGTACACTCAACTCCCATGAGAAGCCAAACTATACTCAGGCAGGAGTATAAATTCAGAAATTTCAATAATGAATATACATGCATATGCTCATTTCTATCTATAGCATGGGGGTATTACAGAGGATACATGAGATGAGGGAATGGATGAAGGGGGGAAATCCTGCCCTAGAGTTGGGCTTAAATTACTTTGTCAACATTTATTTTTGCACAAATATGTAACAATGATTTCTTCCAGTATATAAGACTATGTTGAACCCATAAAAAAATTGTAGGCTCTATATGACTAGAATTTTCCATTTATTCTAGATTTGCCCAAGATGTTTTCCACAGTATTCCCTAATGATCATCTGGACATAAATTATTTGTTGTTCTTTCTTTCTTTCTTCTTTTCTTTTTGTTTTTTGGTCTTTAATTTTGTTAATTTGGGTCTTGTCTTTCTCTCTTTTTGATTCATTTGCCTAAGGATTTATCAATCTTGTTTACATTTTCAAAGAACCAATTCTTTGGGGTTTTTTTTGATTCTTTGTATTTTTTAACTATTTCATTAATTTTAAATTTTTATACAGTATTATAAAAATTGTTATGACCATTACCTGAACAGAAGTCTGGAAAGTTGAGAATAAAAAGAAAATAGCACTTTCTCCACATATATCAATAAGAAAAATGTTTATTAATAAATAAATTAATATTGGTAAGTATAATGGATAAGCATTAAGTGTGGGAAAGGAATGGGAAAAAAATGTTATTGTGGTTTTTCACTCCAAAAGCAAACACTAAGGAAAAATTTTATAGGAAGTGTTAATTTCCCATTCCATTATTGGAATAGCTGTAGTTTAAATTATAATGATACTTTTCATGTATCATCTACTGAAAGTGCTCTTCTCAATGTGGGATCCAAGATTTCCAAATCTACAAGATCAAGATTTGAAAAACAAGAAGCAAAATTATTCCAAAATGAGTCATTCAGAGTTATGTTAAATGGGACCCCCCTCTAGTATTCCCTCCTGATTCTATATTCTAACATTATTCTAATTAAGGATATCTCTTCGTTGGATCAAACACTCTTTAGATGTTGGTGCTCATTGAGATTTTTAAGGGCAGAAAAAGCAAAACATTTGCCAGTTGTAGTTCACATAAATTGCCCATCTTTTTGTGGTGGAAGAGGTAAAAGGTAGCTAATTTCCTTCTAAACAGATATTTGAACTTTTCAAGGCTTGGTGCCATATTGGCGATTTAACTTTGATCTGTATTTCAGGGATATTGGAATTGGAATCAAAAGTAGTTAAATCAGTCTTGGTGACTGAAAGAGAACATACTGACCCAAACAAGCCTAAACCTCCATTCTGACAACTATGCTACTGTGTCCACTTGACAATATATTCAATACTTTGTTGAGGTATCAATTTGCCAATACACACTATATCTAATAATAATGGTTAACTAATAAACCTAGTCAATTTAGTTCCTTTAGTTGATTTTTTTCCTTTTTTTTTGAAAGAGGGAAAATGAGAGAGAGGGAGAGAAGGAAGCAATTTTTATTTAGCTTTTTTATGTGACTTTCTTTGCTCTGATACTTAATTGTGTACACGGTGCTGGGGTTCAAACTCGCATACTCACACATGACAGGCAAGTTCCATAACCGCCAAGCCACTGTTCCAGCCCCACCTCTTACTTGAGTTTTATATCAAACCTCTTTCTGAGTAAAAAAAAAAAATCCCAGTGAATGGTAAATGTAATTAAAAGGTCACTGGTTTTCATTCTAAGAGATCCATTTACCTCTTTCTCTCACAGTTGTAAAATCAGTATTCTGGATTTTCTACCTTCAGGTTCTTGAGGAACCAAACAACTAATTGTCAATTTTGGGTTTAAATTCATTCTACTTTGGGGACTTTTGGGTATTTCTTTTTCCACATAAAGTATATAACCATATGTAACACCTTAAATCTTCCCTTTATCAATATTTTTCAGGGATATATCAGTGGATCTTTACTGTAGCCAAAAGTCATTTTCATAACACACACAAAGCATAAGCTAACCTATTCATGAAATGGATTTATATTTTTCCATTTTTGTCTTCTGATCATAAAGGAATGCATATCTTCATTCCATAAATGTAGGAGCAGTGCCAGCAGTGCTGGCAACACCTGCAGCTGAATTAATGGGCCATGAACTCATTTAGCTTACTTATGTCTTTTTTACTTTATCACACTCAGTTATGGATGCAAAATTTCCATTATATAATGCATTTATTCTGAATATACCTGTCTGTGATTCATTAGAACTTTCAATAATTGACAGTTCATAGAAACATTACATGGTGCCCCGTGATAAAGGGTCCCATCAAGTCTCCGTAGCAACCTGGAAGCTCCATACTAAAATGCATGTTATTCTTTCCTGATAGCATAGCTCTGATACTGAATTCAAGATCTTAAGTTATTATTCTCCCAGTTGGGGTTGGCATAAACTCCACACTTTTATATTTCCCACTATGATGGTTTAGATATGAGTTGGCTCACACAGCTCTTGTGTTAATACTGGAATGTTAAGAAGTGAAATGATTGGACGGTGGCTGCTTTAACCTAAGTCAGTTCATTCTAGTTTGAATGGACTGAACTGGTGGTTAGTGTAGGCAGGTGGGATGTGATTGGAGGAGTTGGGTCAGTGGAGTTGTTTCTTGAAGGCTGAATCTTCCCTTTGCCCCTTCCACTTTGTTTCCTGACCCCACCATGAGCTGAGCAGCTTTCACCTCCTGTGCTTTTCCCCCCAGAAGAAGAGTCAACCATTTGTGGACTGAGACCTTTGAAACTGTTGAGTCCCAAATATATTTCCTTTTCATAAGATGTTCTTTTCAGGTATTTTGGTTATAGTGAAGAAACACTGACTAAAATATCCACCATTGACACCTCTGATTCCATAGTATCTGCCAGGATAATGCGCCAAGTGCCAGGGCTTTTTGAAATATAGCTTTCACCTTTCATGAAGCCTTTTCCAACTCTGGGCAGCACTCAAAGTTGGCAGCATTCCATGTGATTTAGAATAAGGGCCAAAGCATTTTTCTCCAGGGAAGATCCACTGGCTTCAGATTCCGAAGAAGCTGATTGGGTATTGAACTCCTTCCTCCAAATTACAAGATGCAATAATTGTTTTTCTTTTATTTCATAACAGATTACTAGCAAAACTCTGACCCCTAGATTCCAAAACAATTTAATAAAGTGACAGCAACCTGAATCTCCACAGAATTGATCTTTGGGAGTATGGAGTACATATGTCTTACTACGGCCTCTAATATAGGTTTTTTTCTTTTTTTTCTTTTCTCCCTTAGGTGGTCCAATTAATATGACTTTACAAATATTACTTCTGTAGTAATAAAAGAAATATGCATACATTTCTATTACGTTGTTCCTATATGATTATTATCTGTTTTATGACAGAGCTCACGTGACTGGAGTGCAGTTGGGGCCAGCTGCAATGAATTTGCTATAGTCCACTGTCAGGTTGGCAACATGAGATCTCTGCCTGGTGGCACCAATGAGATCACAAATCTTACTACAGGAAGCTTGATTCAATTCTTGTTGAAAATATCCATATCTTTTGACTTCCAAATAATTTGCTCTCTTATTGCTAAAAAACAGCAAAGTCTATTCTGGTAACATTTATTGTTGTTTGATTTTTCTTTTCTCTCATCTTTTCATAAGCATTGAAGCCACTGGTTTTAAGGGGAATTCTAGGGTCTACTTTGGCACACTAATGCAGTATCCTTGACCTCACATCATCAAAAACTTTAGAGTAAATGCTGTCTGTTTTAAAATCCCTAGTTCAGTAGACATAGGTTTTCAACAAAATCATCACTTGGGGTTCTGTCTTGTTTCTTCCCCCCAATGTTTATTTTGTTTTCAAGAAGTGATATCTTTTTTGTTTTTGAGTTTTTTTCTGTCAGTACTATTTGGAGAATAGAAATAATTTCCAATTATGAACATACACAGTCATCTTAATTGCATGTACTAAGAGAAAGTTTTAATATTATTACCACTATTCCTACAGCTTTCTAAAATCTAAAAACATTGAAATGATTTTTGTAGAATTACCTTCTTCTCTCTATGGATGTATTTCTTGAGTCCCTTGATTTATTATTGTTATCGCCACTCCCAAAGCAGTATCAGGCTTGGTGTCTTGAATGATAGGAGTTAAAAATGTTTTAATAACTTATTTTTGGAATAAAGATTTTTATCCCCTTTTTATTTGTAATACCTAATTAAAAATGTAAAGTCACCTCTTTGCATAGTCTTTAAATATTCCATATCTTTTTAATTGTTAACAAAGAGAAAGATGAAAACTTCAAAGTGTCATAACTAGGGGATTTAGAATCATACATAGACTATCAACCATTGTTCTTGTTATATGTGTAGCAAAGAGTTCTCTTTCTCCCCACAATTCATTCTTTTTAAAATCTATCATCTATTTTATTTCACAGACTCAGTTACAGTAGTTCTCCAAACAAGGGATAAGTTCAATAAATGCATTTTAGCTTACATCCAAAAAATTAAAATAAGTAGAGATATACTAGATAGAAGTTTTTTATATGTCATCAAATATTTCAAGAGTGTATAGACAATTTGGAGTCTGCTTTCTGGCCCGTGAATTTGGAGCAGAGACTGCCCTGGGACTTGTGCTTCCTGGGTGGGAGTCTCCTTTCAGGTCCCTTGAATTTATATCAGAGACTACCCCATGGGCTGGATGTTCCAAGCTGATGTCTCCCTCTCAGGATCCCATTTTCTGGGGCTGAGACTGCCTCAGGAGCCACCTGTTTTGGGTAAGCAAGGGCCTCAGGCCACACAAGTTTATGGTGGCATCTGTTCCAGGAGAACTAAGTTCAGGTGAGCTACCCTCCAGGATCAGCAAGCTCTCCTCACAGCTTCCCCAGTATCCACAAGATTGTTAGTGGCTGCAGGAGCCCTTGCTGAGGTTGGTCAGAATTTTGGGTAGGTGGACACAAAAGTGCCCAGGGCTTCAACCCAGGAAAGCCAAAATCTGTATCACAGGGTGCAGTGGCAGTGAAGGACTGTACCCACTCCACATGAGAAGAATACTGGGAGGATTCCTGGGAATCTGACCTCTAGCTGAGAACAGCAAAACACAGTCCCTCCAGCAACCTCATGCTGGAAGTGCCTCCTCCCAGGTGCTAGATGTGATCATCTACCTCCGTTGTATATTTTGAACTCCTCGATAGAAATAACCCATAATCTTCCCAACTTCCCAATAAGATGTTGTTGTTTTTTGTTTTGTTTTGGCATTTATTTTTTGTGTTTTGTTTTTATTTTGTTTAGTTTTGGATTCTTATTTCTCTTGCTCTGTTTATTTGCTGTGGTTTGATGTTTTCATTTGCAGTCTTGCAGACCAATACATTTTATTTTCATGTTGTATATGCTCCCTGTAATGAACTTCTCTGGTGTCCTCTTCTTCCCTTTCTTTGGTAACACCTAAACATTATTCTGCTCTTTCTTACCCTCTCCTAAAATCATTACCTCAATCTCTCCCTTTCTTTCTTTTCTTTATTTTATCAATATGTCCTACAGCGTCTCCACTCTCTTGTGGCTCTTGCTACAAATTCACAAGTTCCTCACTACATTCGAATTCTATTTCCTTTGTTCTCAAGACTATTTTTCTTTACCTAGGGAGATACTGGAAATCTAAAGTAAATGCTAAACTTGATAATGGTTGTTTGCTTTTAAACCAGGTATAGTCTTATGGTTCTCATGGAAGATAACAATTATTCCATTTACTCTTGTCATAGGTGGTAAGAAACAATGTAACAGTAACAGAGGGAACAAAGTAAACAGTTCAGCACTGTCTGTTGTATGTTTTGGCTGTATATACTGCCCTTATCTTGTGAGGTATTGGATTGTAAAGGTTAATAATAAATCACAGGTTGGAGAGTGAGCTGTTGAATTGTACTATCCAAACTGTACCCCAGCCCAAATAAGCAAAGGAACAAAAATTCCACGCTCATCAACAAGGTCCCAAAGTGAAATAACCAGTGACACAGACCTCAGGCCCCACCCCCTGACACTGAAAATGAGGAAAAAGGGTGTCAATTCAAACCACAACTCCCTAGCCAAGGATTCCATGGATAGGGGCCTGGATGAAAACTTAGAAAATAGTAACAAAAATCTGATTATTAAGATGATCAAAGAATTAAAAGACAATTTAAGGAAAGAAATAAGAAAGCAATTGCAGGAGCTGAAACACAACTTTAAAGAAAGATTAGAGACACTGAAAAAAGATGTAGTAGAGCATATAGAACTGAAAAAAGTCCTTCAAATTAAAAAGTCAATGGAAGATATTAATATCAGAGTAAACTCAATAGAAAATAGAACTTCAGCTCTCAAAGAAAGAACATCAGATAATGGAGACAAACTGATTAATCTTGAATGCAAGGAGGACATACACACACACACAAAACAAAACAAACAAAAAAATAAAAAACAAAAAAAAACTGCTGACCAGGATCAGTACTTCCAAGAAGAATAAGATGAAATCAAAGAAATAACCTGAGAGTAATTGGGATAGGGGAAAACATTGAACATCAAACAAATGTCATAAAGAAGATTCTAAATTAATTAATCAAAGAAAATTTCTGGCATAACAAAATTGGTCCAGAAAAACACATTCAAGAGACCTATAGGACCCCAAATAGACCTAACTACATAAGAAACTCACCAAGACACAGCATATTCAATATTAACAGCAGAACAGCAAAGAAAACAAGGAAAGAATATTAAAAATGTTGTAAGAGAAAGATACCAAGTCACATTCAGAGGCAAACCAATAAGGTTCACTGTGGATTTCTCAAACTGAACCATAAAGTTGAGAATAGCGTGGAACAAAAATTTTCAATCAATGAAAGTAAAAAATTATTAGCCAAAAAAATATATTCAGCTTCAAATTTGATGGGGAAATAAAAATTTTCCACAATAAGAACAAATTAGCAATATACATGAACACAAAACCAGTTTTTCATAGAATACATAAAGACAAACTTCAAACAGAAGACCAATCAAACAACTCCAAAAGTCCACAATTGGAGGAAAGTCAATAAAATTAGCTCACTAAAAGATATCCAAGATGGCAGAAAACACAGGAAGGTCGCAATTCCAGGGATGCAAAAATCACATAGGAAACCAAAGGAATTTGAATAGTAAAAGAGGAAGTTAAACTTTCTCTATTTGCTGATGTCATGATTCTATACCTTGAAGACCCAAACAACTCCATCAGAAGACTTCTAGAGCTTATAAATGACTTCAGCAAATGACCGGATACAAGATCAACTCCTATAAATCAATTGCTTTGCTATACTCCAAAACCAATTCTGCTGAAGAAGAGATTAGAAGATCTGTTCCATTTACGATAATTTCAAAAAGAATGAAATACTTGGAAATTAATCTAACAAAAGAAGTAAAAGACCTCTACAATGAAGACTATCAATCACTGAATAAAGAAACTTGAGAAGATGAAAAACATCACATGTTCTTGGTTAGGTGGAATCAATATAGTTAAAATGGCCATTCTGACGAAAGTGCTGTACAGATTCAATGAAATACCCATCAAGATGTCATTCTTCACAGATATAGAAAAATAATCAATTTTAAAATTGATTTGGAACAATAAGAAACCCAGAGCAGCTAAAGAACTACTAAGAAAACAGAGAGAGAGAGAGAGAGAGAGAGAGAGAGAGAGATTGGAGGGATCGCAAAACCTAACCTGAAACCTGAAATTATACTATAGAGCTATAGTAACACAAATTGCATGGCATTGGTATAAGAGACAGGAAGAACAATGGAGTAGAATTGCACACTAGGACTAATCCACAAATCCATAAACATCTGATATTTGACAATGGAGGCAAAAATATAGCTTGGAAAAAAGACAGCCGGTTCAACAAATGGTCCTAGCAAACTGAATAGCCATATGCAGAAAACTGAAATTAGATCCTTATCTCTAACCTTGCACAAAAATCAAATAAAAAATGAGCAAATAACTAGGAATTAAACCAGCAATCATAAATTATTAGAAGAAAAAATTGGATCAACACTCCACCATATAGGTGTAGGCTTCTCCTTCTTTAGCAACAATCCTGTAGCACAAGAACTGAAACCAATAATCAATGAGTGAGATGTCATTAAACTGAAAAACTTCTGCACAGCTAAGGAATAAGTCAAGAGTGTCAAGAGAGAACCTACATAATGAGAGAAAATCATGGCCTGCTACCTCTCTGACAGGGGGCTAAAATCCAGAATATACAAAAAACTCAAAAACCTTAACACCAAAGCACAATTACTCCTATCAACAAATGGGCTATGAAACTAAACAGAAAATTCTCTACAGTGAAAGTTCAAAACCCCAAAAGATAAATGAGAAAGTATTCTACCTCACCACCATTAAGAGAAATGCAAATCAAATGCACTGTAATTCTGCTTCACTCCAGTCAGAATGACAAAAATGAAGAACACAAATAATAACAGATGCTGGAGGGGTTGTGGGGAGAAAGAAATACTAATACATTGTTGGTGGTACAACCAATCTGGAAAACAGTGTGGACACTCCTCAAACAATTAGGGATTTACCCATAGTATGATCCAGCTATCCTACTCCTAGATAGTTTCCCAGAAGATGATCTAGGATCAGCTTATTACAGAGATACAGCTACACCAATGTTTATAGCACCTCTATTTACAGTAGCAAAAATCATGTAAACAACCTAGATCCCCCCTCACTGGACAAATGGATCCAAAAATTGTGATTATATATATATATACACTCAACTATTAGAAAGAAAAATATCAGAAATATCAGGGCTGGAGTGGTGGCTCAGCAGTTAAGGCACTTGCCTGGATGTGGGTTCAAATCCCAGCACCACGCACACAATGAAGTGTTAAGCAACCAAGGCCACATTAAAAACTAAATAAAATTGATTGTTTTTCTTTCTCTCACTGTCTCTCTCTCTCTTTAAAATTAAAAACAAAAGAAAGAAACAACAACTTAATGGCTTTTGCAAATAAATGGACTGAAATGGAAAAAATCACGCTGAGTGAAACAAGCCAAATCCAGAAACTTCAGGGTTGAATATTTTCTCTCTTATGTGGAAGCTAGAGTAAAACCTAAAACAGGATGAAAGTTAAGATTATTTAATAGACCCACTCCCACTCAATCTGAAGTAACACATTAGCTGTGGGCTATAGCTATCAAAGGAGTGGGGAGAGAAAGGGAGAGAGGGAAGGGGGGTCGGTAAATGCGAAGTGTTCAATACTGTAGAGTGCATTTGACTCTTATGGGAATGCCAAATATATCCAGGCAGGCATATAAATCTAGTAATTTCAATGTATAAATTACATATATATGGTCACTAATTTATGTAATTTGGGGAAACTACCAAAAAGCTACGAGATTGGGGAGTGGGGGAAAGGGGGTAGATCCTGAACATGGACCAGGTTAAAGCAACTCTGTCAATATGTATGCTTGTATGAAGGTCAACCAACAAATTCTTTTATATGTAAGTCAATGCTAAACCAATTAAAATAATTAAAAGAAAGAGAGAGAGAGGACTTCTTACATCGCTTAGAAAAACCAATTAGCAGAGTTCCAGGCCAATATTAGAAGCTCAATGAGTGCTGCTATGTGGTCCCTTTTCTCTTTGTTTACTCAGCAGTAGCATCAGTGTTTTTTCTTCTCTATAGTATACCATCATTGAAAAGGATTGAGAAATAGCTATATATGGAAAATATTTGAAAAAAGTGTTACTAAAATGAATAGAAAAAAGAATATAATGGATTTTAATTTCTTGAATCAATTATAAGGAAATAGTTTGGAAAAAAATACTGATTTTTAAAAGCATAGTTAAGACACAAAGTAAGAGAAGAGCATAGAAATGTATCTAACCAAAATTTCCTATGTACACACATGGTAAATCTCACAATCAAGTATATTTGCAAGATAAGACACTAACTACAAAGAAAAAATTCTAAATGTAAGTAGCAGAAATTTTAGTAGATATAGGAAAGGGGACATGGAGAGGAAGGAGTGGAGGAAAAGGAGAAATATTGGGGAATTAATGAGAGCAAATTATATCCCATCCTTTTTAATAATGCAAGATGAATCTTAAAGCTATGTATAACCAAACAGAAACCAAAAAAAATCACAGTTTTATACTAAGAAATCAAAAGTCTTTACATTTTTCCTAAGGTTATAGTTGAGTTCTCATTATCCATCATTGAACTAAAGTCAGCAGAGAGAGCTGAACTGGCCAACTTAAATCCAAATAACCTCCATGCTAGTCATGAAATAAGTTCTAAAGCAGTAAATTGAAGTAGACTTACTCTCATACAATTATTGTGGAGTTGACTTTTAAAAAGAAAAGATAAAAAGCAAATACCCATAATTTTCTAAAAATTGTACTTAGCCAATATTTCATGATGGAAATTAGAGATCATTATTCTCAGAAATTGAAATTTAATAGTGTAAAGTAAGTCCCATTATAAAATGTTCATTTCTTTTTTATTTTCATCTTAAAAGAAACAGAAAACATGTTAGTAGGTAGCAGAATTATAAGCCCATAAATAAAAATATTTAAGTCTACCTTGAAGTAAGGAGAATAATTTGATTTTAATATATGTCATTGATTTTGATATATATTTGTTACTTTAAGACATACATGAAAAATTTACATAATTAAAATTTACTAATAATCTCTGTTGTTTTGGACATGAGGTATCCCCAAAAGTCCCTACTAATGCAGAAAAATTCAGAGGTAAATGATTAGATTATGAGAACTGTAACCTAATTAATCCACCAGAGTTTGAATAGGTTAGGTGGTAACTGTGGACTCCTGCAGCTTCTTCTTCCCCATGTATGCTTCTTCAGTCCACCACAAGCTAAGCAGCTTTGCTCTACTGGAATTGTTCCCCATCATGTTCTCCCCCATCTTGGCCCCAGATCAGTGGAGTCAGTCATCTGTGTACTGAGACCTCTGAAGCCATGAACCCCAAATAAACTTTTCCTTCTTGCATTTTTTAGTCAGAGCAATGTAAAAGCTAATTAAAACTGAAATTGGTACCAGGAGTGTTGTGACTAACTTGACCATGTGGTTCAGAAGTCTTTGGAAAAGACCCACAGGAGGAATTTGGAAAAGTTAAAAAATGCAAGCTTGAGAAGTTTTGGAATGTGGGAGATTCTGGTGGGAGGTCAGTAGATCAGAATGCTGATGGGAATATGGATTGTGCATGGAGGCCCGAATTGTACTATAGAGCACTCCTGACAAAGAACATGGCTACATTTTGTACATGTCCTAAATCTTTGTGAATCTGAATTTAAAAGTAATGGAATAATTAATCTGGTGGAGTAAATTTTAAGGTAGCACAACATGATGTTTGTGGCATGGATTTTGGTGGCAGCTTTTAGAAGGGTTCACTGAGAGAATCAGGAGCAGAAAGCAGAATTCAATATTTTAAAAACTTGCATTGTGGCCAGAAATGTGTGTGTAAAGCTGGGGCTAAGGATATCATAGTAGTTAAAACTATAGGGCCACCAAAGCAATGCTAAGTACTTTTCAGAGAAACAGTAGTAAAGATGAATTGAGGGTATCTCAAGAATTTGCAAGACCATACCCATTTGAAATCTCAGGATTTGGAAGGGAAAATTCCTTTGAAAAGAAATAGTGGGTCACGGAATATTTTCCTCTGACAGGAGCCTCATGTCCAGAATCTACAAAATACTCAAAAATCTTAACTTCAAAAACACAAACAAATCAATCAATAAATGGGCCAAAGAGCTAAATAGAAACTTCTCAACAGAGGACATTGATCAAGCCAATGAATACATGAAAAAGTGCTCTAAATCACTAGTAACCAGAGAAATGCAAATAATAACTACATTAAGATTTCATCTCAGGGCTAGAGCAGTGGCTCA
>PVKS010015517.1:0-45822 GCA_004027875.1 Aplodontia rufa | reverse complement strand
CTTTTTCAACCATAAAGAAGAATGGAATTATGTCATTTGCAGGAAACTGGAAATTGAGAGCATTGTGTTAAGTCAGATTCAGAAAATCAAAGGTCATGTGTTTTTTTCTCATACGTGAAAGCTAGAGAAGGAAAAATAAAAAAACAAAACAAGAGGAGGAACACCATGAAATTAGAAGGGAGACCAAGGAGTAGAGGAAGGAGACCAGGGGCAGAGAAAAGGGGTGGGAAAGGGAAAGAAATGGGGAATGAAATTATATTATGTGCATATATGACTATGTCACTATGAATCCTACTACTATGTATAATGATGATACACCAATAAAAATTCATTTTTCTGTTAAGCCACTTTATCAAAGATTGGTTGGTCATATTTGGCATGGTCTGTTTCTTCTTGTTCTGTTCTACTGATCTTGGGTCTGTTCTTTGGTCAGTCCATGCTGTCTCCACGGGGTAGATGAGTGGTCTCACAATTAGGTGGCTTGAGTCCACCCATGTCCTTCCCCTCCTTCTCCTTCTCCTTCTCTTTTTGCCTTCATCCTTTCTTCGGAATTGCCTTGGCTATTTCAGTAATTTTGCCTTTCCATAAAAACTTTAGAGTCAGAAAAAAGAACTTCCTGAGATCTTATTGGGATTTCATTGAATCTATAGATCAAGTTGGGAAGAATTGGTGTCTTCATAATAGTGAGTCTTCCAGTTGTCATCTTTGATTTCTTCCTTGATAGTTGATAATATTTTCTATATAGATCCTGTACATTTTTTAAAGAGAGAGGGACAGTGAGGGAGGGAGAGAGAGATAATGAGAGAGAGAAAGAGAATCAATTTTTTTAAAATTTAGTTTTTCATGTGGCTTTCGTTGCTCTGAAGCTTCATTTTGTACGTGGTGCTGGTTAGAACTTGTGTACTTGTGCATGCCATGCAAGCGCCATAACTGCTGAGCCACAGCTCCAGCCCTGATCCCGTATATTTTTAATATTAGATTTGCACCTCAATATTTATTTCTTGGTGCCATTGTAAATGGTATTGTGCTTTTAATTTCAAATTCTAATTGCTCATTGTTAGTATTCATGAAAGTGATTTTTTTGTATATTAACCTTGTACCCTACAACTTTACTATGCTTAATTCTAATTCTAAGAGTTTTTTTTTTTACTGATTCTTTCAGATTTTCTACATAGATGATCATGTTATCTCTGAATAAAGGCAGATTTTTTTCCTTTCCAATCTGTATACCTTTCACTTCCTTTTCTTGGTCTATTTTACGAGGTAGAATTTCCAGTGAAGTGTTGAATTGTACTGGTGAGAGTGGACTTCTTTGTACTCAGTTTTCTGGAGAAAGCATCCTGTTTCTGAACAGCTATGGTCTTAATTATATGTATTTTATTTTTAAAAATAGCCTTTATCAAGTTCAGGAAATCCCTTCTATTCCTCTTTTGCTAGTTTTTAAAAAAATAATCATGGATAGATGAGTAATTAAAAATAACTTTTCTGGGGTTGGAGAGGTGACTCATTGGTAGAATGCTTTTTGTACCACATTCATAACGAAGTGTTGGAAAAACAAAACCAGATGAAAAAATAAAACTTTTCTGTATCAGTTGGTTTTGACTTTTTTCTTTAGCTTGCTGGTATGGCAGATTTCAGCAATTGATTTCAAATATTGAACCAGCATTGGATACTTTGCAAACCCCAAATAGGTTGTGGTGTACAATTTTTTTAATCCATTGTTCAAATGGCAATTCAAATAAAATTCTTACACTGGAAAATTTGCTATTATTATAGCTCCGTTTTAATCTATAGCTTCCCTCTTTCCCTCTGTTTCTCCTGCTCTCCCAAGTGAAGTTGTATGCTTGACATAATTCCCCTTCATTTGGATTTTGTTGATTTCCTTCTCATATCTTTGATGCTCTGATTAACTGATTCAAGGTGGTGAAATTGAGCTGGGGCTGTAGCTCGGTGGTAGAGTGCTTGTCTAGCATCTGTGAGGCCCTGGGTTTGATCTGCAGCACCACTCTGCCCCAAATAGTGGCAAAATTATCATGTTCTGCCTTTAGCATTCCTTTATCAGTTACTAACTAGAATATTTCTTTCTTTTCTTTTTTTTTTTTTAAGAGAGAAACTACTTTATTTAGTTTTTCACATGGCCTTAGTTGCTCCAACACTTAGTTGTGTACGTGGTGCTGGGGTTTGAACCCTGGTCCTCGTGCTTGCCAGGCAAGCGCCGAAACCGCTGAGCTCCAGCCCCTAGCTAGAATATTTCTGTAAGGAAGAACTTTTCCTTCCTTAGCTTTTTGAGACCCAGTGGGAGAGTTTGTACAGAAAAGGCATGATAAATATTTCATTATTTATTTACCAGTTTTCAGAATAATGAGCTAATTCCTCCAATGACTTCTTTTAAATTACCATTATGTACTCAGGATTTTAAGTACCTTGTCAGGCTTGGCTGCACTGACCTTATTATCTTTACTTTTGATCCTGTTGTCCCTCCTGTGCTCCTGACTCCTTTTGCAATGATCCTAGTAGTTTTTGTTCCTTCCTTGCTTTCAGATGTCAGAAAATGGTTCACAGCACCTCTTCCACTCTTGCTGCATGGACCTGGAGAGAGAGAGCCCTGTTCCCTTCAGTGGAAGAGGGGAAGATCAAAATCTGTACGCTTAACAGAGTTTCAACAGGAAATGGAAGTGGGATGTGGGAGACCCAGCTGAGCCATCCCGGAGGCCCGCACACATGTGTCCTGGGTTGCGAAAATGTTCCCACAAAGTGACTTTGTTTGTCTTTTGCTGGGGGGCCCTGGGGTTTCACCCATCCGAGACAAGTTTTTACATTCATTTCTTGGCTCATGATTCCCAGACCACATTAATAGTGCAAATTTGGAACTCTTACGCGCATGTGGCACAGCTTGAGGTTTTGATTTCTCATGGGAAGGTTTTTTTCCTTCTGTTCAGAGCCCCAGGCAGATGACAGTATTGCTTGACACATCTCTAAAACAGCAGCTGAAATTCTCCAGGGCCTTTTTGCTCACACAGCAGGATGGCTGTGCCAGGATGGCCCTTTCGGTCTTCCAGTCAGCTGCTGGATCCCAGTTCTCTGGGCCCACCATCATAGCCTGCACCATCTACCAGTGTCAGGGTGGTAGCATGGTTTTCACTCCTATTTGGGTCTCTGATTCATTTGTGGCACCTACTACAGCCCTTCTTTTCTCTCCTCCAAACTTTGTGAGAGGTTCTTAAGCTGTAGCTGTACCAGCATTTAAAAATCTGGCCCCCTCTGCTTCCTTATTAAATAGTCTACAATCTGTATTTGTTCTGAAAACTTTTTTCCATCTCTGGAGGGAACACTGTTTCTCCATGGTGGTGGTCACGTCTTCCTCATCAGCTGCTTCCTCCTCTGGCAAATTTTCTCCACTGTGTGGCATTTCAACACCTCAGGCACAAAGACCTTCTGCCTCTGAGGGTTGGGGCCAAGGGTGCCTCCTGTCCTTCCTCACATGTCTGCCTCTGAGCATCATGTGGTCTTGTGTGTGTGCCATGCCACCTCCAGGTCACTCCTCAGTCCTTGAAGCACCTGCCTCTTCTGCCGTCTTCTCATTCTGTACAAGATCCTTTTTAAAAACTGCATTTTGGGGACCCTTCTGTCCATTCTCTCATCCTTCCCTATCAACAAACTACTTCCTGATAAGGAGTTGCAGACAGTTTTCAGGGCTGTCCATACCAGGTGGTCCCTAGGAGGTTTGGGTAAAGAAAGCATAACCCACAGGTGAGCACAGGGGAATGGAGCAATGACACTCATTCTGGGAATGTCCCCAAGAGGTCTGTCCTCTCTCCATGTGTGTGGTTTCGTCTGTCATGTCTAGCACTGCTAATGAGGGACCGACGATATCCCTTGGCTTCTATCTAATTCAGAGTTGCTCTATGCAATGCAACACCTCCCCATATTGTCCCTACTCCTTCCAAAAAATGTGAGAAGGCAGAGGCCATAGAAGATCTGCTCTGAATCATATGTGGGGCTCCCACTTCCCCTTGGAGCAAGGCTGGCTTTGGTGGGATTCTGGGGCATCCCATTTCCCTCTTCAGTTTAATAACACAGGATTTCTATTAAGAGGAGTGACGTAACTGTGAAGTCCACACGACCTGTAGAGGATGCTGATGTCATCTACAGCCATGCACATATATGGTTTCCAAGGAGGTGACTGCCAAGTGCCGAGTGAGTATAAACGGCACACATGCAAGCAGAAGTGAGCGGATTTCTGACCTAGTAACCGTTGCTTAGCAACTGTTCACAAAACCCAGCACTCAGGAGATGACAGCGAAGCCGTGAACAATCACTAGACCTGGAAACAAAAGATTTAGGTAAATGTTCCCATCCTGCCTTGGAAGCTCAGCTGATTCACTTTGGGGTTCCATGACCTACTCTTCTCCACAGGCCACAGCAGGACAGCTGGGATGTTCTGAGGATCAGATGGCATGAAGGAGAGGAGGAAAATGGGAATGCAGACAGCACATAGCACTCAGGTCTGCCTATGGAGATCCCACAGGGCGATGGCCCCAAACGGCCCCTTGGAGATAGAACCCTGGCCATGGTGGTTCCACATTCCCAGATGTCTACTCCTGCATTTAAGGGCTCATTCTGGTTCACCTCGTTTCACTCCTGCTTTGCGATCTGTTTGGCACCTAGTAAGTTCTCACTAAAATGACATTCAGGGCTAAACAGAGTGTGTGATACAGAGTGAGATGGTGGCCATGTCTAGACTTGTCATTTTCTGTTCAATACCAGAAGCACACTGCCCCAATGCTGATGATCTATAGTCAGTGGAGGTGAGTGATGTGACATCTCTCTGGACAGAAATTTCTTTTTCCCCTTCCTTGGAGCATATACCTAGATCACTTTTAAAAGTGTAGTTAGAGGTTTTTCTTAAACCCAAATTCATTTAGTTTCTGCTTCAGATATCAAAGTTTGTCTCATGAGGATTGTCCTACACAGATTAAATATCCCTTATCCCAAAATGTTTGGATCCAAAAGTATTTTGGATCTTTAGAATCTTTGTGTATAAACACACACACAAATATATATATATATACACACATATACATGTATACACACACACACGCGCGCGCACACACACACACATACACACACATACATTAAGATGTCTTGGGGATGAGACCTAAATCTAAACACAAATTTAATTTATGTTTTATGGCCCTTGCACATGGCCTGAGGGTAATTTTATAAAATATTTTTAGTGTACTTGCATTTTGACGGAAACCCATTGTGATAGTCAGCTTTTCTTTGCTGTGACAAAATACCTGAAACAATAAACTTAAAAGCAGAAAGGTTTATTTTGGCTCACACTTTCAGAAGTTGCAGTCTGAAATCAGTCGGCCTTGTCCTTTTGGGCATGTTGTGAAACAGCATATCCTGGTGGGGAGAGCATGGTGGAACAACCTGCTCACCTGGGAAGCAAAGAGAGAAGAGAAAGGACCAGAGCTCCACAATTCCCTTTGAAGGCATGCGCCCCTCAATGACTTAACTTCCCTCCAGTAGTAGACTCCACCTCTTGAAGGTTTTGCCACCTCCCAAAAGCACCATGGGCTTAGGATCAAGCTTCCAACACATGGGTCTTTGGAGGACGCTAATGCAAACCACAGCATCTGTTACATGAGGTCAAGGGTGGAATTTTCCCCTGTGGTTCTCAAAAAGTTTCAGATTTTTGAGCTCTTAGGATTTTGGACTTCCAATGTTGGTTATTCTCCTGCTGATGGAATTAAGAGGTGAACAGTAACTTCAACAAGGAGGCAACAGAAAGAGAGAGAGGTCCTGCCTCACCTGGGGCTGGAACTTAACATTTTTTACAGAGCGATTCTTCAGAGGAGCCCTGCAGGAACATGGGGGCAGTGATCCCTTCTGAAAAGGGATGGATACAAGTGAATTTATTTTGAGTCAAGCTGATATTCAGACAACAGTAGAAAAGGCAGTGTTTTTGGAATATAGTGACAATATAGGAATTTGCATTAATTGCTGGTCTGAGCAAGCCTATTACATTCCTGTGTCTCAGTTCCTCATCTATAAGTTGGGGATGGGAATCTGTCCCTGAGATGTTTTCTCACTGAGCTAACTGAACCCCTCTGCCTCCAATCTCTGATTTTCACAGGTTCTCTGAAATCTCTTTTCCTGTAGGACAGAAAATGTGGACCATCTCCCATCTTTTCCTTTTGCAGCTTCAGTCCTTGGACACTGAGGAAATGTTTAGTTTTTATTCCACGGCTCAGAGTTTTGCAATATTTAATTGTGACTGACTAGAAAATGTCTAACTCCCAAATCAAAGACTTTTCATAAAAATGGTCAAGAGATCTGAGCTTCACATTTAGAAGCAGTTAAATCACAAAGGCCCTTTATTCCAGAAGGTTGATGGTTTGTATGAAAATAGTGTGCGATTAAGTCAACAGCAAAAGAATGGGGATGCCGGTTAATTGCTTGAATCTATTTCTCTTTCCTTCTTCTAATGCGTTTCCCTGGCTTTTTACCAGGACATTCTTTTCTCTCTAAGAGCTGTGGCTGTCCTCCCTGTTCCTGTAAGGCAGGCTCTTCCCAGCACTGTGGGCTGGATGTGCAGGGCTGCTCAGCTTCACCTGCAGTTCTAGAGGGGATCGATACACACGTGGGCTAACAGCCTGCAGATACGAGAACTGGTGCCTGATGCGTTCTGTGGAAATGTGTCACTCCCAGTGTGGTGTGTCTTTTACAGCTCTCTGTCCTTCTCTGGATATCACCAGGGCCACTCAGGCATCTATGGACAACACTACCAGGAAGATCTGTTCTAGCACTGCTTCGTAAAGCCCACTGATGGAGTGCCTATTGGCATGAGCTCATCATCTTCCACATCAAAGTGTGTCACAGACTACTTTTTCTTTCTTAAAATGCTGGAGGAGGCTTTCTAATTCACCAGATGTGTGTCTTCCCCTTTGGAGGCCTTTGGGGCCAAACCTGCTAGTTGCCCACTTCAATATCTCTTTCCCCATCTGCCTTAACTTGTTTTTCAGTTGCTGTAACAAAATACCTGAGGCTGAGAAGTTTGTAGTGGTTAAAGGTTTATTGGGCTCACAGTTCTGGAGGCTGGAAGTCCAAGAGCTTGGGCCTCTAGTGAGGGCCTCCTTGCTGCATCATGACATTGGTGAGGGCATCACGTAGCATGATGGGGCAAGGGTGCCAGCTCAGGTCTCTCTTCCTCTTCTTATAAAGTCACTAATGCCATCACAGGGACCCTAGCCTCATGATCTCATATAATACTAAGAACTCCCAAAGGGTTGATCCTTGAATGATCTCAATAGGTGACTTTGGGAGTTAAGTGTCCAGCTCACGAACTTTGGGGGACACATTCCAATGCATTCCAAGCATTGCGCCTTCCTTATTGACACCTTTGTTAGCTGGCCTCATACTGCAAACGATGGAAGGTCATGCTGCCCGCTTTCTTTGCAGCTCTTTGTGGCTGGCAAACATGTTACCCTCTACAAGATATAAAGCAGAGCATCGTGTGCACTATGGGAAGTCCCCAGTCCCATGCCAGGTCACTGGGTACGTAGACTGAGGCACAGATAAAGTATTAAGGCTTCATCAGGAGGTGTAAGCCCAGGACAGCAACAGAGGGACAAAAAGGACTACAAGGAAAAAGAGACAGAAATCAATCAAAGAGAGCCTTGCTCAGCTGTCCACAACTTTGTGGGGAAAACCTGGCAGGTGCTTGGTCATATGCGTCACCTCTGAAACAGGAGTAGTCTGTCTAGGGCAGCTCGGAGAGCAGTGTATCTTCCAAAGTTCTGTCTTAAGACTCCTACTGGTGAAAATCTGCTCCCTATCCTTCCAAGTTGTGTCACTCAACCCCTGAGGACAGGGCAAATTTCCAAGTCCCATGGTTCAGGACTTTAGTTGATCCCAGGAACACAGAAAAGCATCAGATAAGTGGATACCAGAATCATTGCCATCTTCAACGATGCTACCAATAGAGGCTGTGTTGAATCTTGCCCTCTCCCCAGAGACAGCTTTGGCAGCCAGTGCATTAAGAAAAGAGATGAAAGGACAGTGGCTAAGATTCTCCTGAGCATGTTATTTAAGTCCTAAGAAATCTTGAGAGGGCAAAAGCTGGGTTTGTACGTAACAAAAAGTTTGTCCTGGAGTGCGGATATGATGGCTGGAACTCTGGCTGCCATGTTGAAGCCTAAGGAAGTGGGCAAAGCTTTAAGAATGATGGAGTAGAATCTAAAGTGAGATCTGCCGTGTCAAAGTTGTTATACTATTTAACAGAACTGCTAACTTCTGGATTACTTTTAGTAGTGTTAATGTCTTTAAATCAAAGAGAAACAAAATTCTATTTTGTTTAATCGCCTGTTACATTTCTTAGTATACAAAGCTAAAATTAATTTTAATTATCATACACAATAATTATTTGTTACACTGAGAACTAAATACTCTAAATACCTAAAATGTGTTGTAATCTAAAACAGTAGAAGTAATGTGATCTATTTAACATCAAGGTCTGTCCTGCAAACCAGAGTGCATCTTGCCTGTCCCACAGATAGAAGTTCCTGCCTCTGCGTTCCAGCCTCATGCACACTGCTCTTCCCAATCTGTGTTAAAACACTAATTTATTATTTCTCTGCATGCTCTTCTCGCTCATCTGTCACCTTCTTCCCCAACCTGCACCCATTGGGCAAGTTCTTCCTCCTGTTTTAGGACCCCGTTTGAGTGTTCCCTCTTCCACGAAGCCCTCCCGCATCCTTAAGGGCAGAATGTCCTTGCTTCTCCGTGCTCCTGGGATATTTCATAGTTGCCACACTGCACTGTAACTCAAGTCTGTTTTGATGAGCAGTTCCTGCTTTGTGCTCCCTCCTGCCCTGATGGACTCCAGCACATACGAACATGGTCTTGATGGACATGCCTTCAACCTCTCTGCTTCCCTGTATCACACTCTGAGGTTTCTAGATCATTCCTTCTCTCTCCTCAAACCTCTCTCCTTCTCTTCTTCACTCTCTTTTGAAAAGGACTTAAATTTTCCATGGAGAAAGTAGAGGCATCCAATTGGGGAACTGCACAAGCTGCCCTCCACATCCATGAGCCACCAATCTGTAGCTGTGGACATTGCTGTCTCTCCTAGAGTGAGCACTCAGCCTCGTCTGGGATGAAGACACCCTTTGTCATTAGAAATGAGGCATTGGTGGAGCATACAAGGTAAGAGTTCCTACCAACTTTCATATTCCTCTGCTCAATCCAGTATTTCCTCCTTCTGTCTTACATCATTCCATTCCTGGGCAACTCTACTGAGTCATTCCATCGGCATATGAACATGTTGTAATTCTACAATCCTGGGTATGTTCTCAGAGTAACTGAAGTCCACATGTTGAAGGGACACTTGTACTTCTGTATTCATTGTGACCCCAGTCAAAATACCCTGGATATGGTATCAACCTAAGTGCCCGTCAACAGATGAAGGGGTAGCAAAAATGTGGCATATACACACAATGGAAAGCAGCTGAGTCATAAAACCATAGACTCCTGTCATTTAGGACAACATGGATGGACCTGGAGGACAATAGATCACATGAAATAAGCCATGGCCTGTTTTGCCTGTGTGCAGAGAGATAAGCATCACATGATCTCACTTGTATGTGGAAATGAAAACAGTTGATCTCAGAGAAGTTAGGTAAGAGAAAGAAGTCCTGGTATTCTATGGCATAGCGGGGTGAATAGAATAAGCAACAATGCATTATGTAATAATTACAAAGTGGTTAAAAGAGAATGTTTTGAATTTACTCACCACAAAGACATGGTACAAGCTTTAGGTGATGGATGTGTTTACTGATCCAAGTTGATCATATATGTATATATACATATATATGTGTTTGTGTATATATGTATATCTATTACATATGATTGCATATTATAGATACATGCATGAGTCAAAACATTACATTCTGTCTCATGAATATGTACAAATACATCATGTCAATCAGAACAAATTTAAAAATTCTTCTATTTTGGAAAAACACCTGTTCCTTGTTATCCCTTCCAGCTGCTACCTCATTTTTCTGCTCCTTTTATAGCAAAGCTGTTTCGCTGGATTCCTGTCTTTATTTCTCCTCTCGTCCTTTGGATCCATTTCAGTCAGGTTAATTTCTCCACTTCTTCCCCTCCAAGGTCTTCAACGGACTTAGCATAGCTAAATGCAGTGGTCCATCTTCATCCCGGGCACCCACTACATAATAAGGCACAAGAAATTGAATCAGCAATGTGTTGCTATGTATCACGGCTTGCTAGGTTGGCTGGGCTCAGCTGGGTTGTTCTACACTGGTTTTTCAGGGGGTTTCGGTCAGATGCCTGAAGCCACCTGAATGTTTGACTGGCCTGAACATCCAATATGGTGACCATTGATGCTGCCTATTGGCAGCAAGCTTGTTGGGGGCCCTTGACCAGAGAGCCCTATGTGGCCTCTCCGTGTGGCTTGGACATCTCAGAGAATGGAAGATTTCCAGTAGGAAATCATCCAGGGATGAGTGTTCTACTAGATAGAAAACAGAAGCTGCTAGGCCAACTAGGGCCTCTGCCAAGAGCTTGTTCATTTTGCTGTATTCTATTGGTAACGAGTCTTGAGATGCATGCAGATTTGAGGAACGGGGTAGAGAGAAAAATAACATCCAACTATTGATGAGGGAGTGGCAAGATCATTCTTCTATAGAAGAGCATCTGGCTTAATGGTTCATCCTCTCCCCTGTGAAACACCTTCAGGGCCTCCCCACAAGTTACCCTCTTCGTTCCCCATTCAACTTACTGTCCTTAGTGCCTGGGCTCCTCACCTTTCCCACCTCAGTGCTCTGGACCTTATCAGGATGTGGCCTTTGCTTCTTTCTTGTCTACAGCTACTCCCTAGATCAATGATTCAGTCTTATGATTTTAAGTGGTACACGGCTATCCAGACCTGGTCAGATTGGGACAGAGCTGTCATGAGGCTCTGCTATTGTTGAAGCATCTCCAGGTAGCTATTCAGAAGAATGAGAAAAGCTAACTTAGGTTATGCTAAGTCACTGAAATTTGGACTGACTTTACCACACAATACCTGTCGCTAGGTCTGATGTAACACTTAAATGAGATCTTCATAAAAATGAGACAAATTATTTTTTATCCTAATATAAGCAGATAGGAACCCTCTCATCTGCTCTCCTTCCACACCCCTAATTCCACAGTATGGTATGGGAAAAAGAAGATAAAAAGTGAAACTTCTAGGATCCTGAACATTCTGGATGAGTCTTCTGATGTGCTAAAGATGAACCAATATTTGATATTTGTGTAAGTGTCCACCATGTATCCAGCAAGATTCTCACCTGGAAAGCTGACTGCAGAGGTTGAAGGCACAGCCCAGACCTGCCTCTAGCTGAGTTAAGAACAACACCTCCAGCACAGTCACCTGTTCAGTTAGGAAGAGCTGCTTCCAATCAGATCCAAGCATTTGTTGAATACCCATTGACAGATTGACAGCTTGAATATGAATAAGACAGAGACTTCTCTCTGGTAGTTCATGATATGATAGGGTGTGTGATGTGCTCACTCATTCCCTTCATGAGGAATGATGGAGCACCTGCTCCATGCAGGTACCATTTGATACACCTGGGGATAGCAGGGAACAGACACCATTGAATGAGGTCCTGTCCTGGAGGATCACTGTGAGTGGGAGGGAGAAAAGTCAACACCACTACACAGTGCTAGTGACAAGTGCTTTGAAACAAAAGGGAAGGAAATCAAACAGTGACCAGGGAAACCTGACCTCAAATCACCCAACCTCTCAAAGAGGGAGGTATTTGAGCAAAGATTAAAGTTAAGTGAAATGAGACAGCCATGTGGGTTTCTGGGGAAAGAGTCTCCCAGGTAGAACCAATATCCAAGATAAGTAGGGCACTCATCTGAAATATTGGAGAAGCAGTTTCTTGGAGGCCCTAGTATGTAGACAATGGTGTGGAAGAAGAAGGTTAGTCTGAGAGGCAGGAGAAATTTGTAGGAACATTGGGTAACTGTCTGACCCATTGACATCATGCTACGGACATCCTGTCATGGGACACTCAAACTAAACCATTAGCATCAAAACAAACTCAGGAGTCTGTCTGTAGAGGCATTCAGAGAAAAATACTCAATAATACTTTAAAAATGTCCATAAAGCAAGCATCAATAGATTCCTGGTAAAAACGGAAGAAACAATCTTATCACTACTAAGTGTCTGAAAGTCACATAGCATTAGTTCACATCTTCAAAGGTTTAAACAGAGATTTAAAAGTATTCTTCTTCTCTGTAGAGTGTCCAGGATTTGCTAGTTCCTGCTCTGCCCAGGTGGAGCTGTTCTGTTGAGATGTTTTATTTTTTTTTTCCCTCTCACTTCCTGAAATGGGTTTACTTAGAGAAATCTGTTTAGCAATGTTTAATTCCAGCACCCTCATGGGAACCCTGAGCAGGGGAGTAGCATATCCTGTGGGCATCCACACTTTGGCATATTTATTTAAAATTTTTTGTGGCCCTACCAGCATTATACTTACATGCATGCATACATTATTTACAAAAATGAGATTGTTATAATCTTACTACTTAACACCTGTGATTTCTAAAATTAATAGTAATGTTAGTCATCATCATTATCTCAGAGATAATTTCCTATCAGCACTTTCATATTTCCCTTTGTCTTTCTTCATTCCCACAGAACACCAGTGTTCATTCTCTTGAATTATATGTAAGTGAAGAAGGACTTTGCAACTCACGACAAAGTAAACCTTTTGACAAAAATGTCTTCTCTGGAAGTAGGACAAAATGCCACTCATATGTCAAGGAGTGGGGTGGGTCTTTCCAATAGACTGTTCATGAGAATCAGACAGGAAAACTTACAGTTATTAAGGAGTAAAAACTATTTGAGAAGCATAAAATCAGAATACCAAATGATTAGGTATCTTACATGTTTCCTTAAAGGATGGAATTCATGTTGCTTTGATGATAGTAGTGTTACTACCCTGAGCCAGGAATGCTGGCCTGCACCAGGGATGTGGTGGCTCTGGGAACACCCCATCTTCTGTTTGATGGGACAGGCATATACAAGACATGTCCAGGCACACAAAATCAGAGGCACAGAATTCAATGAAAAAAACAAAACAAAAACAAAAACAATTTTTTTTAAAAGGTAGATTTCACCAGAGGTCAATTCCTAAGTCCTGATGCCTGATTATTTGTGGTTCTCCATTTTAAATGGACTTTTCTTGGGCTATATGATATTTAAGAAGGAATCTTCATCCATCTAGTTTTCTATGGAAGCTTCCCTGGATCATTATAGTGAAATTAAACCAGACAAAGAAACAAGGAAAGAAGCAGATGGGCCCCTGTTTTTCAATTTGGGTTCAAGTAGGACTCAGGAAAGTCAAGAAAAACTTCAAATGCCGTCCTCAGAGTATATGATGATTGCTTCTTGGGGAAAGTGCTCTCTCTCTCCTTGCTTATCATATTGTTGAGGTTATCACATTTTAAGGAGCCCTCATCGACCTGATTTGGGTGGAAAACGTTCTAGCTAGCTTTTTTATCGCTGTGATCAAAAGACCTGACAAGAACAAGTTAGAGGAGGAAAAATTTATTTTGGGCTCAGTTTGAGGTTCGGTCCATGGTTGGCCAACAGAGCTCTGAGCCCAAACTGAGGCAGAACGTCATGGCAGAAGAGCAGGGTGAAGGAAAGCCTCTCAGGACATGGCCACCAGGAAGCAGAGAGAGCTCCGTCCACCAGGCACAAAATAAAAACCCAAAAGCATGCCCCCAGTGACCTACTTCCTCCAGCCACACTCTCCTTGCTTACAGTTACCAATTAATCCATATCAGCTTTCATAACCTCATCATTTCATCTTTTAATATTCTTGCATTGTCTCACACATGAGCTTTGGGGGGACACCTCAGGTCTAAACCATAACAGAAAGGGAATGAGCACATCTCATGTGTTGCCCCAAATGCATATGTCGAAGTCCTGACCTCTGCTTAGGGAAGTCAGGACACAGAAGTGTAAGTGGTGAGTCTCTATAATACCTGGGGTGGGAGACTCCTGCATTGGGTACCAGAAGGACATCAACTCCTCTACCCCTCTCTTCAGCAATGGCAGGCAGCCCAGGCCTTGCCATGTGGAGCTGACTCTGGGTCCTGGCAAAATGGACAGAGCAGATCCCAGTGTTAAGAACCCAAGTTGGTGGCTCACCTTTCAACAAGGGCCCAATGATTCAAAGACAAGTTGTTGGGGCAAGGAAAAGATTTACTTAGTAGGCCAGCAAGACTAGGAATGATGGATCATCATTCTGAAAGAGCGTGTTGAATCCTTGGGAAATGATTGAGGAAACCCTACTAGCTGGTAATTATTGATTCCAGGTTCATCTTGAAGGAGGGATGAACAACACAGGGAAGACTCTGTTCTGCTGGTTTATTTATCTATTAATTACTTTTTTAGAGAGAGAGAATCATTTTTATTTAGTCTTTCGTGTGCCTTTCATTGCTCCCACACTTTATTGTGTATGTGGTGCTAGGGTTTGAACCCGTGTCCTCGCACACGCCAGATAAGTGCTGTAACCGCTAAGCCACTCCAGCCCCTGTGCTGTGGGTTTCAATGGTTAATGAGGGCTGTGTGCTCTGGGAGGGACAGGCCATTTCCAGCAAAGGAAAACCATGGGTGCAGATGGGACGCTGGGCTCCTGGCGAGAAGTGTTCCTATTTTTCTTCTGAAACCATTCCCTCCTCCTCCCTTGGGAGAGCAAGGAGTTCTGAGAGCATCTGCCCAGCAGTTCTCCCTAATATGAAGGCACCTCCAGGAAGAGGAAGACAGAGCCCGCTTCCTGTGCATCCCAGCTGGGGAAATAGAAGCTAAACTAGCAGAAGAGCAAATAAACGGAAAAGGTAATTTCAGAGTGTGAAAAACAGCCTAGGGAAATGCCCGGTGCAGTGGAGGATGGCTATCAGGTTGCAGGAAGTGGTTTTGCTGAGGTCCAGGGGAGCTAAAGAAGGGTGGTTTGGAGGAGGGGATCTTTCAGATGATGCAGAAGCCGGAAGAGCCAGGGGAAGGGTGTTGAGGGGTGGAGAGGAGCAGTGTGGGCCAGGATTTGAGAAAAAACACAGTTCTAGGAAGTACCAGGAAGGCTGACAACTGAAGTCTGGAGAGCAGCAGAAGGGTGGAGGAGAGGAGGGTGGGGAGTAGGAGGCTGCTACACAGGGCGAGGTTGGAAGACAGGAGGCAGAGTGTGGGGATGCTGGAGGGGAGACCATTTCAGGGTGGCATCTTGGGTGCTGATGAGGAGGCTGGAGAAAGGGAGCAGATGGGAGATGAGGTTTAGAGGAGCCATTGGCAGGCTTTCCCAGCCAGTCTTTCACATGCAAAGGAAAAGGTCAATGTTCAGCAGGAATCTGGCTTTGGGGTTTTACACATTTCTGTACCTGGGGACCATGAGACTCTAGGTAGTTGCGTTTGTGAATGATGACCACAAGTGTCTCCACCACATGCACTGGTGTTTCAAATCATTTTTATCATGACTATGGGGGCTCCCTTTGAGGTTCAGAAAGTCTGAAATCTAGAGACTTTTAAATGCTTTGGGATGGAGGCTGCAGTGAGAGAGTGGGAAGAAGGTCAAACCGAAGGAAGCAAAATATTATCTTATAGTAGGATTCCATCTTTCCAGCGTCTCTTCTTCTCCCTTTGGATTTGAACAGTGGCTTATGTGTGTAGTTCATTATAAAATATTAAAAAAATCTGCATTATTTTTCCATTTTACTTTTTTGGAAAGATTTTAAGGAAGATTTGAGAAGCTTCCAAATTCAGGAAAACGTAGTCATTCCTTAATCCACCCAGAAGGTTCAATTTAGGCAGCTGCAGAGAGAAAGAGAAAGTTTTCACAATGCCAGGCCAGCCAGTGCCACTGTGATCCAGAGGAGGACACCCTGTGGACTGTCACTGAGCCTTTTTTTCTTCAGTCTCTCCTTCCTATTTATTCTCTCTGTATAACATGAAATTGCCAGGAGATTAAAATACTCACTTCTGGGACTGGAGAGGTGGCATAGCAGCAGAGAACTTGCCTGGTATGTGTAAGGACCAGAGTTCAAGCCCCAGACCTACATATACAACTAAGTGTTGGGGGAAAAAAAGATGAAAGAATAATTTAAAAAATAAAATACTTGTAACTCCATCAGGAGTCCTTTAGGGTTTCCAGGGAAATAGCCCTCCCCAATAAATGTGGATATTGATCCAAACCACCTTCATCTTGTTAGGTATGTATCTACTGTGAGCACCTGAATCATAGTCTCCAAAGCCCAGGCTCAGTCCCATCCTAATACCTAGCACCTTTGACCATGTTACCTGACATAACAAAAGTTCCTTTGCAGATGCAATTAATTTAAGGATCTGGAGATGGAAGGATTCCCTTAGGTTATCCAAATGAGCCTCATGTATCACAGGGTCTTTGTAAGAAAGAGGCAGCAGAGTTGAAGAGACAGAAGATGCAAATATGGAAGCACAGGTGGACTGGTGCACTTTGAGGATGGAGGAAGAGACCATGCCCAGGAATGTGTGTCTTCTAGAAGCTGGAATGGAAAGGAAGCAAATTCCTCTGGAGCCTCCAGAAGAATGCAGGACTGCTGACACCCTGGTTCTCAATTCTGAAGGTAGTTTAGGGCTTCTGACCTCCAGAATGTGCAGATAACACACTCATGTTGCCCTAAGCCACTAAGAGTGTGGGAGTCCATTGCAGCAGCCATCAGAAACGAAGATGAACAGCGAGGATGTTGAACTATGTGTTCTTATAGAATATCTTGAACTGAGCTAGTCTAGAACCTTCTCCTTGCTGCAGCAAGGTTGATTTATATGCTATTAGATTGTCACATAATGATGTCCTCTTCCTTAAGAAAATGAGAGGATCTTGGTTGATTTCTATTGTTTGGAATGGGCCTGGAATTAGCATCTGAATTTATCTTTTTACCTAGGTGGTCTTAATGTCTGGAAATATTGATACTGCCATTTTATCTTGCAATGGAACATGGATCAACTGCTAAAGGTACATTTACCTGTTTCCAGGTCTGAAAGCCCCCTTGTGAAATTTCATACTGTTTTAGGGACAGCTGCCATATTACTATAGAAACAGGTCTGAGGACTGCTGATGGGTGGTTATTACTTTGATGAGTCAATAAATTATGTTAGTCCTAAGGCATCGATTAGACATTGGTGGCTTCTATTGCTTTTGTGAACTGAATTGATAACCTTAAGTGAAGTTCTTTTATTCTTTCCATTCATACTCACTGAAAGCCTATTATGGGCCAAGCACAGGGTTTCAGGCCCTGAGGATCGGGAATGAGTTCCTATGCATGAAGCTTCTAGTCTACAGGAGACTGAGAGCCAGCTGCATAGAGAGCTTGGCCAGCAAGAGGAGAGGGGTGAGGGACTGCCCTGATGAGCCGCAGGTTGCACTGGGATCTGAGGCAAAGTGGGGGCCGAGCTGCAGCAGAGAAAGCCTGTAGCCAGCCTGCATGGGCCCACACATGGCAGCCTGGGCAGGGAAAGCAGGCTGGGCTGGCTGGAGCTTTGTGTGCTGCTGTTGGCCAATGAGGGCCCCATCTCAGATCTGGCAGGTGTTCTTGGACAACTCAGGAGCAAGAAGAATATCTTAGGCAGCATGCCTAGGAGCAGAGCCCAAGTGGGGTTCATGTGAATGTGCCTTACTTAGGAAGAGCCCCTGAGGGAGGTGAAGAGGCAGCAAGCTGTGGGACAAGAACAGCATGACATCACTGTCTTCCTCTGCTCTACGGCTCTCCATGGCCATCACCACTACCAGCTGTCACCACTGCCACACTGCACATGTGGGTGTGAGCTTGTGTCAATATGTGGGTGTGTGTATGAGCATACGAGCAAACATGCAAGTGTGAACTGCATGTGAACAAACACACCTGATAGTACATGTGAACATATGACTGCACACAATTGTGAAGAGTACATGTGAATGTGTGCATGAATGTGTAGGGGAGTGTATGTGGATATGTGTGTGATAGTACATGTGAGCATGTGAGTGTGTGCATGAGTGTATGTGTGTGTTTATATGTGGGGAGTGGATGTGTAAGAGTGGATGTTTGTATGAGTGTATCAGGGTGAACGCATGTGGGTGTTAAACTTGTATGTGGTGCATATGTGCATGAGTAGGTGTGGATGTGGGTAATTTAAGTAAACTTGGTCATTATCTGCTTCACCTGAGTTGAGCAGCCCTTCTGTGACAGCTGGGATTCCTGTTTCTGGCCATGGCTGGTTCTCAGCCCCTGGACTGGCACAGTTCCTTTACTCCTTCAGTACAAATCACTGGTAGGAATGACAAATGGACAGGAGGGTGCCTCCCATTTCCCATCCTCCACCCCACTCCAGCCCCTGTAATCACGATACTATTCTCTGTTTCTTCGGATGTGACTCTCTTAGATTCCACAGAGGAGTGAGATCATGTGGTATATCTTTCTCTACTTGGCTTATTTCACTTCATATAATAACTTTCAAGTTCATCAAAGTTGCTGCAATTTGACTTTCTTCACATAGGGGACTATTAATGGAAGATGTCGGTAGCTAGCTAGAAAGAAAAGAGATAGATGATACACACACACACACACACATACACACAAGAGATGAAAGAGATACATAAGAGATGATAGAGACAGATAATGGATGGATAGGCAAGCAGATGGATGATAGATGTATAAATAAGTAGATAATATATGGATAGATGGATATATATACAAATAATAAATAGATGATCAGTAGATAGACAGTGTTTTACTCAACTATTCACTGCTGTGCCTGAAAGACATGATAAAAAAATTTTTAAATTTTTTTTATTTTTGAAGAATCATACAAGTTTTTAACAAAATAATATAAAATGTGTATATATTCTGGATATTGCAGTTACCCCCAGGAGTGCCCCTCCCCAATTACCCTCCCTTCTCCTGCCCTTCTCCTTCCCACAATATCTCTAAAAAAAGTATTAGGTTGTAAAACATTACATCTTATCTGGATTTAACACATGCTAATAGACCAACAACAATTTTAAGAGGAAAAATTATTTAGGGACTCACAGTTTCAGAGATCTTAGGTTTCAGAGATTTTAGGCTGACTCTGTTCCTCCAGGCTTGAGGTAAGGCTGAACATCATAGCAGAAGTGTGTGACCAAGAGAAGCAGTTCAGGCATGGCTCCAGGAAGCAGAGAGAGACTCCACACCAGATACAAAATACGTGCCTCAAAAGCATGCCACCAATGATCCACCTCCTGCAGCCACACCCTACCTTCCTTCCATTGCCAGTTAATCCCTATCAGAGGATTAAGCCATCGATTGGGTTAAGGCTCTCATAACGCAATCAGTTCACCTCAGCCTTCCTGCATTATTGCACATGGCATTTTGGGGGGACGTCTCACATCCAAACTGTATCAGACAGACTGACCATTTAGACAATGGTAACATATTCAATAGAACTCTGGTCATGGCCTCTGTGATCTGTGAAGTCAAATCCTACAACTTCTGCAGCAGTTGACTCAGAGCAGTCAAGACTTGGTCAATGAACGAGGTGTGGTGGTGCACATCTGTAATTCCAGCTACTTGATTGGCTAGGGTGGGAGGATTATGTATTCAAGTCCAGTCTGAACAATGCAGGGAGAGAACCTGTCCTCAAACACACATACACACACACACACACACACACACACAAAACCTTGGCCAATAACTAACCACATCCTTCCTTTTTTTTTTTTTTTTATCACCACTTTCAACTTAGGACTAACCAGAGAAAGGCAAATGCATAGTCTTTAAAAATCCCATAGGATGCCCCCACTTCTAGTCAATCACCCCACAGGCCACATCCTCCTCTGGGGCTCACGGAAGTCTTTCTCTTTTCCATGGTGAAGGTTTCCTGCACCTCATTCTGCCTGTGAGTTTCTGCTAAACACAAGTGGTGGTGGCTGCAGCAAGCTCTGAATCAACATAGTCTGCTCACATTGGGGAGACTTCATTTACTGCCACTGTATTTGCATACTTACATGTTTGTGTGCAGTCGCCTTGGGCTTTAGTTTGGATACTCATTCTCCAAGATTAACATGAGCGTGATCTGGGCATCCATTGCACCAGCATGGATGGTGATGTGAATGCTGATTTATGGCATTGCTCCCGATGAAAGGCCAAAAGGCAGAGTGTGCAAATGATTCCCAGGAATTTGAGTAAAGGGAGTGGCAGGTATTAAAGATCTCATGCTGCACATGGTGATATGGATTTACCCACATTAGACACCTGCTGCCTAATGGGTGATGCCATATCCACCTTTTATCTCTGTCACCACTAGAAGCCATGAACTAAAGGTGGAAGTGCCCCAAGATGGTAGAAGCCTGGGTCACTGAGTCTCTGTGTGGAGGAGATCCACCTGAAAATCAGGAGCAATCTTTTTTACTTTACATGAGTGCAAAGTCAACTTTATTTCTTTTTTGTTAACTTAAGAACTTGAGTTGTACAATCATAAATGTGTATAAAATAACAATATGAAATGCATTTGATCCTAAACCAGAGTTATTCCCACATCACCTGCACCACTTGATTCTTCCATATTTCACCCCTACAACAGATAGGAATGTCTTCCTAATTGTTAATTTTCCAGAATTAAATGATTGCATAAGTATTATTTGGTTTCGGTGTGTGTGGGGGAGCAAAGAGTATACTACAGTGTTGATTGTCCCACTAGATCCCTCCTATCTTCCCTGCCTCTCGCTGCTGTCTCTCCCCTCCCTATCTCTGCTCCCCACATATCTATGATTCCCTCAGATTATATGTCCCTATAACTTTGGTGGGTCTAATACATGAGTTTGACAACCTTTCACCCAGTCCTGGGTTTTGCTAACTTCTCTCAGCAGGATTTCTTCCATGGCCATCCATTTACCTTCAAAGACTGTGACATAGTTGTTTCTAATAGCTGAGTAGAACTCCACAGTGTGTGTGTGTGTGTGTGTGTGTGTGTGTGTGTGCATGTGTGTGTGTGTGTGTATGTGTGTGTGTGTAATCACAGCTTTTGGATCAATTCATCCAGTGAGGGGCATCTGAGTTGATTCCATAATTTAATTATTGTGAATGGAGGTGTTTATGAACACTGATTTTGCTGTGTTGCTGTAATCATGTGTTGATTCTAACTCCTCTGTGAAAATACCAGAAGACGGATAGCAGGTTCATACAGTGGATCCATTCCTAATTTTTTGAGAAGTCTCCACACTGCTTTCCAGAGCCACTGTACCATTCTGAATTTCCACCAATAGTGTGCTAGTAGTGGTCCTATCTCCCCACATCCCCTCAAGCATCTGTTACTGTTTTATTTCTTCATCTTTGCCAATCTGACTGGAGTGAGGTGAAATCTTAATGTAGTTTTGATTTGCATTTCTCTGTTTACTAGTATTTAGAACACTTTCACGTGTATTCAATGGCTTGCTCAATTTCCTCTGTTGAGAAGTTTCTGTTTGACTCTCTGGCCCATTTATCGATTGGATTGTTTATATTTTTGATATTAAGTTTTTTTATTTCTTTGTAAATTTTGGATATTAGTTCTCTGTCAGAGGAATCACAGGTCATGATTATCTCCCATTCTGTGAGTTCTCCCTTGACAGTTTTGACCAATGATTTGGTTGAGCAAAAGCTTTTTAATTTAATAGCATCCCACTTAATTCTTGACTTTAATTATTTTGCTTTGGGAGTCTTGCTGAGAAAGTTGTTGCCAACTCCTATATGCTAGAGTGTTGATCCTAATTTTTCTTCTTGCAGTTATATGTTAGCTGATTTAATTTCTAGTTACTTGATCCCTTTTGAGTTGATATTTGTGGAAAATAAGAATAGGATCTAATTTCAACTTCCTACAAATGGCTGTCCAGTTTGTCCAGCACCATTTGTTGAATAGACTCTCTTTCCTGTATGTTATATTTTGATCCCCTTTGTCAAAGATCAGACGTTTAAAGATTTGTGGGTTTGTCTCAGAGTCTTCTATTCTATTCCATTGTTCTTCATGCCTATTTTGATACCAGTACCATGCTGTTTTTGTTACTATAGCTCTATAGTATAGTTTTAGATCTGGTATTGTGAAGCCACCTGTTTAGTCTTTCTTGCTTAGTAATGTTTTGGCTCTTCTGGGTTTCTTGTTGTTCCAAACGAATTTGATAATTGCTTTTTCTATATCTGTAAAGAAGGATATTGGTATCTTGTATTGAATTGAATCTGTATAGCACTTATGGCAGAATGGCCATTTTATTTATTTTAATTCTACTTAACTAAGAACATGGAATGTCTTTCCATCTTCTCAAGTCTCTTCAATTTCTTTCCTCAATGTTCAATAATTTTCATTGTATAGGTATTTTTTTTAAGAGAGAGAGGGACAGTGAGAGAGAGAGAGAGAGTAAAAGAGAAGCAATTTTATGTAGTTTTTCGTGTGACTTTCATTGCTCCAACACTTCATTGTGTTTGTGGTGTTGGGGTTTGAACCCACATGTTTGTGCATGCCAGGCAAGTGTCATAAACTCCAAGCCACCACTCCAGCCCCTGTTGTGGTCTTTTACTTCCCTTGTTGGATTAATTTCCAACTATTTTATTCTTTTTGAGGATATTGTGAATGGGACCAATTTCCTGATTTCTTCTTTTGCCATATTATTGTTAATGTGTAGGAAAGCTATTGATTTATGGGTGTTGATATTTAGTTCTTGTTAACCATGAGTTTCTATGGTTCTATCTGTTATTGAAGCTTCCATCACCTAAACCTATACTTCAAATAAACACCAATACAGACAGACAACAGATAATAGAGTCGCATCTACATACCATGGGGGATTATACAGGACAAAGGCAAAAGTAGACTTTATTCAAAGTCCAATGGAAATTAATTGGTGAAATAGCATGGTTAAATTTGTTTGTAAAGGTGCAGGTGGAACACTGTTGGGGAGAGCAAGAGTAAGAGGTAGGAGGTTGGAGAGGAGATGGGACCTATCCAAATATCAGATGTGGAGGAGATGGGGCCTATACAAATCAGATTGGAAGGCAGCTGAGATTGGCCAGTGCATATCATGAGGAGTAGAGAAGAACCAAAGTGGTACTTCCACAGCTAACCAGAGGCCTGAAAGAATTTTCACTGAGAGGATAAACCCAGGTTGAAGAGATGTGTTATCCTGGGCCAGCAAACAATGCCTTCAAGGTATTAATATCCTTGATCAGCATAGTTATGGGACAGGCACTCTCATGTATTTATTTTATTGAAACTAAAATCCAGAAACATTGTCTATAAAACTAGCCCTGAGGCAGCAGCTTCCTTCTCTGAACCCAATATTGGCAAATTCATTTCAGTAAAACGACATCACCTGTCACATCAAATTAATGAAGATTATTTGAATTTTATTTGGTTTATAGTTTTATAGTACTTAATCTGAAAATTATTGCAGTTTTATAGTGAAATCAAAGCTGTAAAAATGTCTGAAATTTATACCTAATTTTGCCATGTATGTACTTTAGTCATATTACAATCAGAATGATTAAGTTAACAGAAGATAGGCAATTTTTTTGTTGTTGTTTTTTTTTAAAGGGATGTAGGATTTGTTCAGTTTGGGCAAATGCTGCCTTGGGGCCCTGCTGAAGCACTGTTGTGGGTACAAAAAGTTGGCTCCATTAGTCTCTGTGTGGAGGAGACAGGATTCTGCTAAAGGACATTTATCCCTGTCCTGGCCCCTCAGGGTATGCTCTGCACATTTGTAAGATGTCATTGCTGGGGAAAATCCATGGTTCCTGCCCTTGGCTGCACTTGACCATCTTCTGGCAAATTTCCTGATTGCTGAAACTGGAATGCTAACCCTGGAAGTTCCAATTTAATTGGTTGGGGTAGGGCCTGGGCATTGGAGGTACACAATTTGCCCAGGTGATTAGGATGACAGAGTGGGTGGGGACACAGGTGAATTGGGTAAACCTCGCCTGCCCCCTGATCTAGCTGAAGACCATGTCTCATTCACACCAGAGGGCTGAAGTCAGTAAGGAGGCCACCCAATCAGAAGGAGAGCCCCAATCCTCTTGGAAATCAGCTCTGATAAGGTGTAGATGCATCTCCTTGACCCCTCTGCTGTGTGTTTTGACTGAGAAAAATCAAGGAAGAAATAACATTAGGAATTTTAAAACAGCCAGGACATAGGTAAATCATCTGCCTGACTTTAAAAACAATTACTTATATCAAATTTCAAAGCAGAGAGGGTGCTTCATAATGAATTCTATTTCTGAGAGTAAAACCAATGGGGTGGGGGACAATTTTCATCTTCTAGGACTGGAGCCAGGTTGTCACAGTAGGAAGTGATAGGGTGGGGTTGAGCTGGTGCAAGAGGTGATTGACATCTCTGAGCATCATTCACAGCATCTCCATGCCTCCTGTCCGGGGGACTTTAGGCTGGAACAGCATCTCTTTCATGTCACCTCTGTGAAATCCAATAAGTTTCCTACTCATTTTTCTTGTTGATCCTTCACTCTGATTTCTCCCAAATCTTTTATGTCCTTGTTTTGTGGGGTCCACTCAGAACATCATACTTCTTTCTGGACCCTCAATCCTGGGCCAGTTCTTGTACACAGTAGGCACCGAGCAAATGTCAGTATATCAAACAACAAACCTGTTAAGGGTTTCATTTTTTTTTTCTGGGCAATGGGATATCTCTGCTTTGGTTTCCATTCTGCACGACTGCTCAGAATTGTTTGCGTGAACCATGACTAATTTAGAGCAAATAAGGACAACCATTGCTGGAAAAGCTTAAAGCAGGTGTTGGGGCCTGTTCTGTCCCTACCATTACTGTGGGTTTCATTAGGCGTAGACTCCCCTTAAAACAGATCCTGAGAGACAAAGGTGTGTTTGCAAAGAATTTATCTGGGAAGTGATTACAGGAATGAGGGGTGAGGAATGGAGAGGGTTGGAGGGAGCATACATAATCAGGGTCCCCCACCACCACCCTCATGCATCAGGGGCTTGATTCTACTGGGATCTTGGCCAGAGTTCAGTGTCTCAGAGACTCCCTCACCTGAGGGGTCATTATTAGTTCCTTGTGCTGTGGTTGTACCTGTAGGGACCTGGAGTGCTTTCCTGAATCAGACATGGGACAGAAAGGTGAGATGCACAGAGCTTGGGCAGAACCTGTCCTGCCCAAAGCTTTCTCAATGTGAGCACTGCAGGTTCAGCTGAGGGCAGAGGAGGACTGGCCCAAGGTGATTCAGGGCGCCTGCCAGCCACAGAGATTTGAGGAGGGTTTGTTAACATCTCCTACCTTCCTTTATAACATGTCTTTCATAGCAGTTTGGGACAGACAATCCTCAGAGCAGGGACTTTCAAGATGAGGACCAGCAGTACCAGTAGCTGCAAACTCTGACCCCACCCAGACCTACCAGGCAGAAAGCTGTGTTTAAACAAACTCTCTAGGGATTTGGATGCACACAAAATCCTGGGAACCACCGAACTAGAATTTCTTCCATGTTTCTCATTCTGTTCTTTATGTTTAATCCTTGAGCATATATTTATTGAACATTGACCATGATAACAGCTCTGAAATGTGCTGCAGAGAGACAGAGTCCCTGTCTTTGCAACCCCATGGCTTCTGGGAGGGCAGAAAATGCCTGGCCTGTTGCTGTTTGGGGTCAAGGCTGTGAAAGAGGAGTGCTGGTGCTGGTGGAGCAGCATAAATGGAAGGACACATCTCCTAGCACCTGTGGCACCGCAGAGTTCCTCATAAGGGTGTGCTATCATTTCTTCTTTTAACTTTCTGACAGCTCTGCCCAGTGACCCATGAGGACCCGATTTAGAACTTGCCTTTTTCGTGTAGGGGCCACGTGATAGTCTACGGAGGTGTGAATGTCTGAGCAGAGATTTGGAGGCTAAAGAAAAATGATCAGATCAATGAAGGACTGCAGGTGGGGGACCACCAGTGCTTTGTAGAGCCACCACCTGTGTTAGTTAGGTTTTCGACATTGTGACCAAAATACCTGACAAGAATAGCTTAGAGAGGAAAGGTTTATTTGGATTCACAGTTTCAGAGGTTCCTGTCATGACTGGCAAACTCCAAGGCAGAAACATGGTGGAAGGGCATGGCAGAGGAAGGCTGCTCAGCTCACGGCAACCAGAAAGCGGAGAGAGGGAAAGACTGCTGAAGACAAGATATAGCTCCTATGGGCACTCCCACCCCCAGTGACCTACCTTCTCCAGCCTTGCCCACTTGCCTACAATTACCACCCAGTATTCCAGTCAAATAATTAATCCATCAAGTAGATTAATCTACTGATGGGTTATAGTTCTCGTAATCTGATGTTTCCACCTCTGAACATTGCTGCATTACCTAATACATGAGATTTTGGGGAGACATTCCTAGAATCAGAACATCACCAGCCAATGACAAGAAATATCCACAAGGAGTTGCTATGAATGTATCCAGTCACTGGAAGTTGGGGATTCTTGGGAAGGAAAGTGAACTCATTCTGATGGGTTACAGTGGAACACTTCTTAGGATCAGTGTGAACCAAGACCAGGTTTCACAGCTCTAGGAGCACAAGTAGGTATGGTTGGGCAACCGTTTGGATAATGGACAAGGAGCTGGAAAAAGGGAAGCTCCAGGGAGGTGGAGGATGAGTGTGGCTTTGCATACCCTATTGGAAGTACCAGAAGTCTATGCAATGAAAAATAGCAAACTTACAGGTCTGAAATTCCAGACAGGTAAGGTATGGAAACCTGGATCGTGAACTGTAAAGCATGTAAATGGTGAGGTTGTCCAGGAGACAAGGGTTTAGAAATGAGTCCCAAATCACCTCAGTATTTCACAGATGGGTGGAGGAAAGTACTCAAAGAGAGAGAAGAAAACTGGAGAACACACATGGGACCTCCCTGGAGAAGCCTGTGATCAACAGTGCCAAGTGCTGTGTGTTGGGAATGAGGGCTCTGGGCTTACATGCAGGGATTTCCTGATGGACATAGTTTGGAGAAGTCCTGAATAAAGCTAGCAGATGGGATAGAGGTACATAATGGGTGTGTGGTTGACCCCAGGTGGCATGTCATGGTATCTTGGAAGAGACTTCCTTGAACAATTAAACACTGAGAACTGTGTGTACACCCAGACTAAGTGAAGAGCCACATGGCCTGGGCTCAAGTCAGGCTCTACCACTTTCCAGTTGGGTGACCTTGGGAAACTACTGAAGTTTTCTGTGCCTGTTTTCTTATCTGTAAAACAGAGTGATAGTAAGAACCACCTCCAAGGCTACTGAATAATCAAATCAGTTAATATACACCTAGTGTTCACAGCAGTGCTTGGCATAAAGTAACTGAGCAAAGGTGTTGGATTTTATTATTTTATCTGGTAGAATTTCTTCAAGGGTGGAGGATACTAACCTTCTCAGTAGGACTCTATCTATACAAAGTAGCTGGTTAAGAATCACCTGGGCACTTGCAAAGATATGAACTCCTGCTTCTATCCCAGATTTCTGGGCCTAAGTTGACAAGTTGTCCCTGGGACTCTGTTATCAGCAATTCCCCATACCCAGGCATTGAACACCTAAATGAAGGAGAGCAATTCTGCTGAAGCAAATTGAGTCATGTGTTATGCAAAAGATGTATGCATAGGGCTCCAAGGGCTGGATGGTTAAATCTCAGGAGGGAGAAACCTGGGAGGCCACAGTAGAGGACAGGCAATACAGATGGTCTCCACTTACAATGTTCTGACTTTATGGTTGTGTGAAATCAATATGCATTCGGTAGAAACCATCCTTCCAACTCTTAATTTTGATCTTTTTCTGGGCTAGAGATATGTAGTATGATCTTTTCCAGTTATGCTGGGCAGTAGGTCCCAGTCAACCTTGTGATCATGAGGAAGAACCACTAACACTCTAGTGTACTGCATTGCTAAGTTATAGCAAGTTTTGCATATTAGGTTTTTCACTGCATTTCAGCTTGTGCTATCAACATAGGGTGAGTTTATTGGGACTTACACCATTCTAAGTTGAGGCAACCTGTATTTGATTTGGTTGAAGTGAAAGGCTATGTAGGAGTAATGTTAGCTCTTACAGATGGTGAATTAGGAAGGTTGAGGCTCCCACTCCTCCACAGAAATACCAAATAAGTTACAACATACAATCCAAAGCAGCTTTGTGGAATTCTAGAAAACAATTAAGGACCTGAGTTGACCAAGGAAGTCCCCAGCTAAGTAAAAAATCACACACAAAGCAGTGGATGATTTCCACACATTTTTTGCTCTTCTTTGCTGCACTCTCTCCCTCCTGCAGCCTGCTACAATTTGAAAGAAGCTTTCCTGTTCTTAGTTCCTCCCGTGGGACACAAAAGAATGGAACTTGCTTAGTTGCCTTGCCTTGGGACTGTCTGTGGGACTGGTTTTTTTTTTTTTTTTTTTTTTGGTCTAACCTGGCTAGGAGCATTAGTGGGAAATGGTGTTGTAGTTTGGATTTTAGGATGAAGATCATCAAAAGCCATGCCAAGGAACTGCAGGGGCCTGAGGCAAGAGATTATGGGCAAAGAGAACTACAGAACACCTTGAGTCCTGAGAAAGAGCGGAAATGATGGGAGAAATTAATAAATTCCCATATAAACAGTATATAAATGTATATACATGCACTCAATGTTATAGCACCTAAATAATGTAAAGGAAACATTAACAGATCTTTTTTGTTGAGTTATTTTAAAGAGAGAGGGACAATAAGAGAAAGCAAGAAAGAATCAATTTTATTTAGGTTTTCATATGGCTTTCATTGCATTGCTCCCACATTTCATTGTGTATGTGGTGCTGGTTTTTGAACTTGTGTCCAAACGCATGCTAGGCAAGCACCATAACCGCTGAGTCACCGCTGCAGCCCCACATTAACAGATCTTAAGGGAAATAGTAGGGACTTCAGTACCCTACTTTCAATAATGGCCAGATATTTTAGACAGAAAATCAATAAGGAAACAGTGGAGTTGAACTATATTGTAGACTAAATAGGCCTAACAGACATGCATTGAACCTTCCATCCTATACCAGAGTATACATTTTTCTCAAGCTTTCAGGACACATGCTGTGAGTCAGATCAAATGTTAGATCACAAACCATGTCTTTAAAAACACAATGCTATGAAAGTAGAAGTCCACAGCAGGAGGAAACATATTTACAAATACGTACAAATAGACAATATGCCCATGATCCTGAATAACTAAAGGATCAAAGAAAAAAAATCAAAAGAAATTCAAGAAATATTTGAAGCAAATAAACATGGAAATTGAACACACCAAAACATTTGGAGTGCAGCAAAAGCAGTGCTAAAATATTTTTTTAAATTAGAAAAACATATATTAAGAAAAAGGAGGGGCTGGAGTGGTGGTTCAGTGGTTGGAGCACTTGCTTGGCATGTGCAAGCACCAGGTTCAGACTCCAGCACCACATACCTGACTAAGTGTTGGAGAAACAAAGACCAGGTGGAAAAATAAATAAAATTAATTATTTCTCTCTAACTCCCTCCCTCTCTCTCTAAGCCTCTTTAAAAAATAAAGAAAAAGATGTCAACCTAGCTTTACATTTTAAGCCCTCATGCCTAGAAAAAGAACAGACTAAGATCAAATTCAGCAGAAGAAAATGACAAGAATTAGAACAGAAAGAAATGAAGAACTGAAAAACAATAAAAAAGATCAAAGAAGTTGGTTTTGTGAAAAGATAAAAATTGAAACCCTTTAGCTAGATTAATTATGAAAGAGAGAAGTCTCAAAATCAGAAATGAAAGAGGCAACATTACAACTGATAACCACAGAATGCCACATAAGAGACTACTGTGAATGGTTACATGCCAGTAAATTGAAGAACCAGGAGAAATTCACAAATTCCTAGCACTAGCTTGTAGCTTCCTAAGACTGAATCTGGAAGAAATCTGAAATCTGAAACTCAACAAAATACCAACAAATGGAATCCAACAGTTCCTTAAAGTGTTTATACATTGTGACCCAGTGGGATTTATTCCTGGAATACAAAGATGGTTCCCACAGGTAGTCTCTACAGAAAATAGTACAGCAAACAACTAAAAGTAAAACTAACATATGCTCCAGCAATTCTACTTCTGAATATTCAGTTCAAAGTATTAAAAGCAGAATATCAAAGAAAACACATTAATAAACACAAGTTCATAGCAGCACAGTTCACAACCCACCAAAACAGGAAGCAATCCAAGTACCCATTGATAAATGACTGGATAAACAAAAGGTGGTAGGGGCTGGAGCGGTGGCCTGGTGGTTATGGCGCTTGCCTGACATGTGCAAGTACACGAGTTCAAACCCCAGCACCCATGTACACAACTAAATGTCAGAGCAATGAAAGCCATATGAAAGCCATGTGAAAACTCAATAAAAATTGATTCTCTCTGTCTCTGTCTCTCTCATTGTCATTTTCTCTCTCTCTCTCTTTTTGTTTTTAAAAAGGTGGTGTATACACATGATGAAATATTACTCAACTTTAGAAAGGAAGTCTGTTCTAACATGCATGGACGAAACTTGAAGACTTTATGCTAAGTGAGATAACCCAGTAACAAAAGGACAAATGATGTAGATTCCACTTATGTAAAGTACCCGGAGTGGCTATCAAATTCATGAAGACAGAAAGCAGAGCGGCAGTTGCCAGGGGCTTCGGGGCAATAAGGGATTGGAAGTCACTTCTATTTTGCAAGATGAGAAGAGTTCTGGAGGTTGGTGGTGATGGCTGCCTGACAACTTGCTTCATGCCACTGAACTATACATACTGAAAAATGGATAAGGTGGTCAATTTTATGTCAGGTGTATTTTGCTATAACTAAAAAAGTAGTTAAGAACCATGAAAATTCATGAAAGGGGCAAGGGAGGGGCCTCTAGGACCCATGGGGGAGGGTGACATGTCCGTGGGTGATTTGAAAGGTAATTTTACATCTGTATCAAGCATGGGTTGGAGGAAGATAAGAAATTGGTGGTTTTCAAACACCCAAATGTACCAGAATGACTGTGAAGCTTGCTAGATGCAGTACACTCCAGAAACTGTCATTCAGTGCTCAAGGGTGGGGTCAGAGAATGTGAATTTCTAATAACTCCTGGATGTTGGTGAAGCTGCTAGTCCATGGACCCCACTTGAGAAGGACAGGTCTATGGAAGAGACAGGGGGTTATCAAGAAAGCAGCCATCCCACAGCTAAGAGGGGGACGCCCATGATCATGGTGTGGGATCTGGACACCTGGTCTGGTCTATTTACACTCATGAACTTCGAGGTTTACAAGAAGCCCCATGAGGTGGATTTACTCCCCGCTCACAAAAAGAACATCACTGTATAAACAACCCCAAATGGCCCATTTCCTGGACACCCCCTCCTTGCCCCAGGTTTAGCGAAACTGCAACCACCTGGCCACTCTGAGAGGCGTCCTTCTACTTTATGGCCTGCTTTTATGGGGCTGATGATAGCGGCTCCATCCTTGGTGACTGCTTTCTCGTCAATCACGTGACTTGGCAAGATAGTGGTCTGCACCATTCGGGCTTCCTGCCTTTGATGCCTCTTAGGCTCCAAGGCAAGCAGCTGCCTCTGAAAATGCAGAGTTAATAATTCTCCAGGGAAGAAGCCAGGATTCGCAGCCTGGGGAGAGCTGACTGTAGTCGAGACAATCCCCCAAGGATGGTGGGAAGCTAGAGGCGACATCTGGCTCTTGGCAAGGTTTCCGGGAGATGTTGCTTCCTCCTTTCCTGGAAAAATGTCATGATTCCAATGACCTCTGCAGCTGCTGGCAAGATAGCAGACTGTACCCTGGCTCATCTACCTTCAGAGCACACACTGGATTAGATAAGGGAAGTTGAGACCCTATGGCAGGTCCAACCCTACCTGGGACCTGGACATATACGGGTCTCTGAGCATCTATAAGTTGAAGTGTGGGGACCTTCTGGCTCAGCAGCATCTGTGTGGCACCTGTTTCTTTGGGCCCTCTGTGTTAGGGAGGTGAAGATAAACAAGATCATCTTGTCAGTAGCTGACAGAGGTCATGCAAGCATTCTGAGAGCAGAGCCAAATGCCTCTCCACTGGCCAACCAGTACCTAAGGATTCCCTAGGGGTCAACCTTGAGCTGCTGGGGCATGAGAGCTCCTTTTTGGTTTATTCTTGTGCTCTTCAGGTTCTCTTGGTTCCTGGCAGTTGCTGGCCTTTGAATCAGACCTCCAGGGACCATTCTTCCAATTCTTGATGGTCACGTTCTTGGCCTGATAAACATGTCCCCATGGGGCCCTGCATTAAATGTGGGTTCCAGGGAGGCTGCTGAGCACTGAGTGAGGTAGCTGATGAGCAGAGTTTGGCTCCAGGAAGCATCATGGTCCCAGACTCACTTGCTGGAAGCTATTTTCCTTATCAGAGCAGCACTTGCTCTCTAGTGAATGGTAAGGCTCCAAAGGAAGGCCTGGCTCACTGCAGATAATCACAAAATATCTATGACCACCATCATCGTGCCATGTGCCTTGGAGATCTTGTAAGGCTAAAGGAAATCTCTGTGGCCTGTGAGGACATGGTAATATTGCTTCCTCTCAGAGGAGCCCAGAGGTGCTCCTGCTAAATTAAGTTGGGAGCTGAGTGAGGGGGAGGAGGAGAGTGAATTAGCTTCACCGGGGAGGAATTCCATTCCCTGGTGGAGGCTGGAAACCAATATTTCATTCAAATAATTTCTAGCTTTGAGAATATTGGTCAGAGCAGCTGGGCTATGCAGACACTAGATTGGTAAAGAAACGGGCTTTTCCATCTTACATTGTATTAAGCAGAATGAAGTATGGATAGGACCCTGGAAACTGCTGTCTCTGGGATGATATAGTCATGGGAAGAAGACTAGGGTATTCTTGTCTCCTAACACGCATGCCTCCATGTGCAGAAAGCGGAATGACTGCCCATGCAGCACATGGCCTCAGTACAATGAGAGATGGCACATGACTGTTCCTGATTTCTTCCATTGAGATACCTAAGCGATGGCTCCACCACCGGACAGATGGTGGGTGGGGAGAGAGAGTGCATGCATGCAGAGATAGAGAGAGAGAGAGTGTAAGAACCATTTTCAGCATCTGGGAGGAATTTCCATGCTAACTGATCAGGGCAGAGGAGCAGCCCTCACCCCTGCTCTCTGCTTCTTCCCTCTGCATTGCACAGCAGGCTGGATGCAGAGGGAGGGATAAGGTACAAACTGAGGGTAGTTGCATGAACTTGGCACATGTAGGCTTCTGTCTTCAATATATATACTCGACATGGAAAGTACATATTAAAATCTCAGTATGCCATTTTATTTGCTCATGGACTTGAGCAGCCAGGGCTTTTGGAATCTGAGAGGGTCCAAGAACATGCCTGCTGATATTGAAGATTGACAGTATTCAAAGGTGTGTGGAAAAATACGTCCAAAAGCATATAGCTAGAGAATGCTCTATTTCTGAATCCTGATGCATGAACTATACTTTCATCTAGGGAGAATAACATCAGAATTATAAACAAGGCCGTGCAAAGTTCAGATTTTATGATGCTTTCAGGAGATTGAGTAATCTGTCATTTTCATTTAAAATTTCACAGTTGAGGTTGAATCATTTTAGAGGACCCTTTTGTAAGTAAATCTTGGATTTCAAAACCAGCTGTATTGTATTTTTCAAGGAGCAACAACTTACCACTGAATGGAGGCAAAAGTCATAAGGTCACGTGTTTCCAATACATTACAAGCCTCTGTCTGGATGACCTGCTATTTATGACACTATACCACTATCCAACAGTTAAAAGATTCTTCTTTAAATAGTATCCCAAGTAAGTGATCAAGTCCTGTATGGAGAATGGCAGATAAGAGGAATTAAGATAAACACATGGAGAGGAAATAGCCCTGGAGTTCAACAGGAAGAATTCAGTCTAGCTATTAAAAGGGGCGTGTGCTTCCTTTGTCAGAACCCAAGGACAAAGCCAACGGGTGTGGGGCTGTGATGGACTAGAAGGCAGCCTCCAGCTTTTGCTGCCCAGGGCTGCATGTGACTCCCTGAACCCCTGGACAAGGATGGGAGATCTAATTTGTACTTCCGATTCCCCACACATAACCCCACAGCTGAACTTAGCACATGGCATCTCCTTATTTACCTGTCTCTGTTCACTTGGCTTTCAGTAGGAGAGGCACCCTGGTCACCTGTGTGCCTCTGCAGCACCAATGCTCAATGCCCATTTCTTCTGGCTCATATAAATTCATCTAAATACCTCTTCTGCTCCTCTGGGGGATCAGTGTACTTAAATGAAATTATGAAAATTCTTCCTCCCAGCTTGAGTTAGCTAGAGCTTCTCTGTGTGGGGTGCCTGAGTTTCAGGTGACGAAGAAATGCCACACAAAAAAGATGGCCCTGCATGTTCTCTTCCAATGGGCAGGTAAAGGGCATCACTACAGTCAGGATTATGACATCCCTGGGGTTGGTTTCCATGGCAGCAAGGGAGGCTCCATGACTCTAGCCATTGAAGAGAAGATGTCATGCATAGAATTGATTATTGCCACTGCTCAATTGGGGCACAGAAACTGGGCCTCATCCACACCCCTTTCCTTGGTTTCTCAGCATCCACAGAAGGGTAAAATAATTTGGTGATTTATTGACAGAGAAGGACACAGGCTCAGCCTCACCTAGGCTGGAGGCATCCAGGATTTGCAGAGATGCCTGGGACTGGAACACCATGCTTAGACAGTGGAAGGAGCTTGAGGTCTGGACACACTGGCTGGATGGGAGCAGTCAGAGCTGAAGGCTGGTTTGTGGTCATTTCCTCTCCCTGCGTCTGTGACCTCACAACTCAAAGGTGCAGTGGGGAAGGGTGTGGGAGAGGCCTTGTGTTACCTTTGGGTCCTGGGTCTACCTAGAGGTAGAGGGTCAGCCTTGTTGGCTTCTTCATGGAGCAGTCCACTGGGAATTTGTTTTCCTTCAGGACCACACACAGAAGGGAAGGGAAAGGAGAATCAGCCAGGAAACCCAGGAAATACAAACATTTCCAAAGGCTGAATGTGAAGGAATCAATTTCATGAAATATGGCCAGCCAGTGTTGCAAGTTAGTAGGGTTAGGGATTATTTCTTTCTGGCAAAGCCAAAACTCACTAGGGCAGAAGTTCTGAAGAAGTAGGGGTGGGGGTGGGGAGAATTTTGCCCCCAGAGTATGTTTGGTGAAGTCTGGAGACACTTTGGGGAGGAAGGATAGAGGCGAAGCATGCTGATAAATGTCCTACAAGCCCTATAGCTTCCACAACAAAGAATTAACTGACCTCAAGAGTCCATTGCGCTGAGGTTGAGAAACCTTGTCCTGGAGCAACCAGCCAGAGGGCTGGTTCTGCTTAGTGAATGGGCAAATTTCCACGTGGCCAGGCCCCAAGCCAGTGGTTTCAGAGGAGAGCTCTTGGTCCCACCCTGGTGGTGGGATTTGCCACTGGCCACAGCCCCTTCCCTTCCTCCTCCAGCTCCTTGGGCCCACAAAGATTTGGCTCCAAATGCCACATCCAGGGATCCATGCTAGCTGGGTTGGGTCCATACCAGGAGGGTGTGAGGGGCTTCTGTTCTAGCTTAAAGTGCTGTATGAGAACCTCATACCCAGTCCAGTGGGAAATAGCAGCTCTTTTAGGAGGAGTCACAGTGGAGCATCAGTATGTCAAAGGCTCAGAACTTGATGACTTGGGACAACATGTTAGATGTCAGGATTACTGTGGACCAGGGACTTGGGTAGAGTTTGTCTGGGCAATTCACCTGCTCCTGGTAGCAGGGACTAGGCTAATATGGTGGCATTCTGTTGGCTAAAGGGAAGTCTGGGAATCCAAGCTATCTTTATTATGTGTCTGATATCCATTGGTGTGGGTGACTGCAGGCTGGACTTGACTAAGATTTGGACTCAGGAATTTGATTCTGTATCTGTGGGTGACTGACTCCCTGATGGTACTTCAGGGTCCTCTGAGAGGTTCCATGAGAAGAAAGAGCAGCCACTTCATAATGCCATGGCCCAGAAGTTGGCATTGTGTCCTTCCTCTTCTGCTTTACTTTATCAGTCAAGGAAAATCCATAACCATGCAGACTTGAGGGAGGGGACACATACACCTCCCACTCTTTGGTGGGGATGTGTGACAAAGGACCAGCCATCTCTGATCCCTCCCACTGCACTTCATCACAGAGGGAATGTGCAACATGCTGGGGAACTAAAGCCCAGGGATGCAACCAAATGCGCTTCCTTCTTGTCCCAGGACGGCCAAGTGTACTGGTCAGCTTTTCGCTGTTGTGACCCAAGGACTTGACAAGAACAATTTTAGGAGGAAAAGGTTTATTTAGGAGCTTACACAGGTGTTAGCCCGTGGAAGACCAGCTCCATTCCTCAAGCCTCTAGGTGAGGATGAAAATCACGGAGGCAGCCATGGCTCCAGGATACTTCATGGCACCACATCAGAAAGCAGAGCAGAGAGAGAAACTCCACAGCAGATACAAAATTCATACCCCAAAGACACAGCCCCAGTAACCCGCCTCCTCCAGCCACACCCTATCAGCTTACAGTGGGGTTAACCTCCTTAAAGGTAATGAGATTAACTCACTGATTGGGTCAAGGCTTTTACAACCCAATCATTTCACCTTGGCTTTCCTTGTCACATATGAGCTTTTGGGGGACACCAAGGGACCAGGAGAGCATGTTGTAGCTGAGCAGATCAAAAGGACCCTGCTGGTAGGAGGGCCCAACTCAGTAGCAGGTGCCTTCCCACAGCCAGGAGCTATCTCACCCCCTCTCCTTTATATTCCTCCCTATCTCACCCCACCCCACCCAACATAAACAGAAGACTTTCCTGACTCTGCACCACAGCCAGCAAAACAGCACAGCCCACATCCCCAGCAGGGCCCACACTGTTTCTGCCAAGCATTGGCTGGATCTGGCTGTTGTGCCCAAGCCCATGGAGGCTGCCCAAGAGCCTACACCCTGAGTGTCCATCTCCTGCTCCTGTGTGGGTTCCTTGGCCAACAGTACTGTTCAGAAAACTCACAGGGACTGTGATGGGCCAAAGGGGAAGCCAGTCATGCTGGAGACAGGCCCTGGAGGGTAGAGTTCTGTATTACCTTCATTATTGTGGTATGAATGTAGGTAAGATAGCATGTGGCTCTTATTTAACTCCCTCCCCATGGGACAGATGTGTGTGGCATTTTGGTGCATTGTGACAGTGGATGCCTTCTCCAGCCCTAGGGACTTAGAAGCTGCTGGAGCCTCCTTTCTACACCTCCTCTTACTTCTCACCTCTTTTCCTCCACAAGACTAAGCCCTCCTTGCAGACCCATCTTGGGTGTAAGCACATTTCTGGACATTTGAACCCATTTAACTATTCATTTGCTGTTCCTTTGGAGAAGGCAGGCAAAGGAAGCACTAGAGACATAAAAATGCTTGTAGAACAAGTCATAGCTTCTGGAGGCAACGGAAATGTAGGCTGTGCTAGAGTGCCTGGGGATGGCTGGAAGGAAGGCATCCCTTCAGGAAAGTTGCACTTGAAACTATGATGGTCATGTCATGCGAGTGCTATGCATGTAGGAATTCCTTGATGCATTTCAACTATTTAAAGAATTGTCTCACATTTCCCTTGATAATCATTTTTTAGAGTAACTGCCTCTGCCAGTACTACAACTTGCAGTCCTATCTGTGACATTAGGTGCAAAGACTTGCGTACTGCATAGGTCACAACTTTTTTAAAAGGTTCCCCCACATTCCCGTACCCTATGTTCTAGTACATTTCATGTTGCTATGATAAAATTCCCTAGGGTGGGTACTTTATAATGGAAATATATTTGTTTTGGCTGATGGCTTGGAGCCCAGGAAGTTCAAGAGCACAGCATCAGCAACCATTCAGCTTCTATGGAGGGCCTTTTGTTGTGTCACAACATGGCAGAGAAACAGAAGGGGAAGCAGATACACGCAGAGGCAGTGTGTGTGCAAGAGAGGGACTGAAGGGAAGTTGATTGGGGTCCGCTCACTCTCCTAGTAACTAATCCAGTTCCTTGAGACCTAACTGACTCCCCTGAGACCTAATCTAGTCTTGAGAGAACTGACTCAGTCTCTCAGGAAAGTCATTAATCCACTGGGACCATGAAGCTCTCCTGGCCTGATCACCAATTCAAGGACCCCCAGGTACTACCTGGTTCCACCTGGTCCCATCTGATCCCACCTCTCAACACCAACAATGGGATTAGAATTCAGCATGAGTGCTTGAGGGGGCATTCAGACTCCAGCATGCGGGTAAGCAAGTAACTGGAACAGCAAATGTTGAGGGTCGCCAGTACTCAATGAATGCTAGATGGTGCCCAGTGAGCAGCACATTTCTGTGCTAAAACAAACATAATAGGATTCTTTAGACAGTTCAAAAGTAGCAAGTAAACTGTTGCTTTATCTTCAGCTTCAATTTGTTTTTGGAAAGGTAGAGAGCACAATTGGGGTGCCCTGAACACTGAGTTCTCTGCTATGTAATTGGGGGATGCTCAGGATTGTTGGTGGAATAGCTTTGCTCTACAAGGATCCACCTGCTTCTCTTGAGGAACAGACCGGTAAGCATCAACCTAGGGTGCTGTGCTTGCTCCCTCTGTGGTCCACCCGAGCCAACCCTGAGCTTTCCTGTAGATTTTGCAGCTATGTGTTTCCCATGTGTGTAGGGTGTCCCCACCCCTGAAAGACATCAAGGAAGAGAAAACATCTCTTTCAATGGTCTTAGAAGCCAAACCCTATCTTGTTGATTTTACGTTTGGCCAAAGTTGTCTTTGTGTTTTCAAAACCAGAGCCGCCTTGGGTGTTAGTGACGAATGACTGTGGCTTGGCAGAAAACCGTGCCTGGGAGACTCCTGCCTTCTTTCTGAACTTGTGTCCTTGTGGCAGGTGCTATATTTACTCAGCTATTTTCTCCCCCAGTGGAAAGTACACCAGAGCCACTGATTTATTTACTTAAAGACTACCAAAGAAATCGTGCAGGAAACGTCTTGCCTGGTACGCGACCTTGTGTGCTCAGCGTCCCTGTTTCTGTGGTTGCAAGATCTACTGAAAAGGAAGTCAATGAATTGGACCCTTAAAAAGCTGGGGAAATCCCAAACCTGCGCAGTGCAAGTGGGGCTCTTGCTAGAGCAGGAATTTCTTACTGGGGACCATTGTGCCACTCATCTGAGCACATGCGTTTTACAGTCCCCGGTGCTGTGCTGTGTGCTCAACTTGACTTTCCATCTTTCCAGCTCAGAGCCACCCTGGAAAGCTCTGCACAATCAGGGAAACACAGGAATGGGAGGAATCCATCCAGCCCTTGGAGGGTGGCCGAGGGGCCAGGTTGCCTTTCAGTGACCTTTCCCTATGAATGACCTGCTATAAGGGCTGCAGGAAATGATAGTAGCCAAAGAGAAGGTCACTTTATGGATGCATAGAGCCTGAGAGGTGGACCTTGGCTGATGGGGAGGTTCGTTCAAGGCTTCAGGCAGTGTGGGGCTGGGGACAGTCCTTTGGTTCCAGGTTTAGGGGAGAAGATCTAACTGTCCATCGTATAGATTGCTGAAGGATTTGTTTACGATGTGTCAATGGCCGGTGAGCCTACGAGAGGGAGGTGGGGAGTTCAGTGACTCTGAGTCCTGGCCACACAATGATTTGCACTTTGGGGCTGGAGTCTGGACGTCACTGTGTGTGCATTTGCAGATGATTCTCAAGTGTCCCTAGGCTCAATGACCACTATACACTATCTCCCAGTGGACCCAAGCTTGTGCAGCCCGTTTGACCGAATCTCCAGTGCAGCCCCATGGGTGATTCCTTCTCTGTGTCCTTGGGGCCAGGAAAGTTCAGTTCTGATCGAACACCAAGGGTACCAATGGGTGGGCAGGGTGGTTTGTGCATGTGTTAACTGGGATTTTTGTTCTCATTTTCTTTCTTGTTAAAAATGCAGCACCACAAAATCAATATGGTATTACACAACATAGTACAATATAACCCGATATGACATGGTAATTACAGAATAGCAACACAATACGGTGACACACATTGTAGTACAATATGACACAGCATGTGATCACACAATGCCACACAATGCAATTTGACACAATACCTGTCATACCACACAATACCACATCATGTAAAACACAATAGCACAACACAACACGATGACCAGGATTTTGTACACCTTGATTTCACCAGGTTTTGTGTATTGATCCCAACAATAGCCCTGTTCTAAGTTTTATCTGGAGACAGAAAGCAGACTGGTGGTCATCTGGCGTTGGGGGCAGTGTAGAGTGATGGGGTGAAACTGCTCAAAGGTTAAGTGGTTTATTTTGGAGCGATGGAAATGTTTTGGAGCTAGATAAGAGTTTCTGATTGCACAACACTGAATGTACTAACTATTACCGAATTATTCACTGTCAAATGGTTGATACTTTATGAATTTTGCCTGGATACATTTTAAAACACTTTTTTTTCTCTTTTGGTACCAGGGATTGAAACTACGGGCGCTTACCACTGAGCCACTTCCCCAGCCTGTTTTAATTTTTATTTTGAGGTAGGGTCTTGCTAAGTTGCTGAGGCTGGCTTTGAACTTGCAATCCTCCTGCCTAACCCTTCTGAACCACTGGGATTACAGGCACCACCAAATCTGGATAAAAACATTTCTTTTTTAAAGAAAAAAAAATACCATAACAGCTTTATTCCTGATAGTCAAAAACTGGAAGTGGCCCAAATGTCCATCGGTCATGGAATAGATAAACAAAGGGTAGTTTATCCACAGGCTAGAACTCTGTGCAGCAATGAAAACAGATGAGCTTCACATCTGTTGATTATGTCATTGTGTGTGGTCCTTGAAAACCTTATTCAAGCTTATGAAGTCAGATGCATGAAGTCACACTCCATGTTAGGTCCATCTGTGGCACAAGACCCATCCATGGTGGCAGAGGCAGAGCAGTGACCATCTCTGGGGAAGGTTTTTTGGGGTACAAAAATATCTTGTGTATTGATGAGGGGCAGCAATGTGGGTGAAGTCTTGATACAATTATTAAGACAAATTAAACTGTACTTTAACGATTGATGCTCTATGCTATGTAAAAATTATGCTTCCATGAAAGATAAATTTGGAGAAGTAAAAGCAAAACCACTGTACAAGGATCATTCTAGGCTGGCTGGGCCCTCACCCAGGGCTGACTACCTGGCTGGTCCTGCCCTGTGGTCCAGCCATACCAGTGTTTCTGTGTATCTGTATCTGTCCATGAGCAGGTCTGGGAACCTTTGACACAGGAGCTGTTCTTCTTCCCTGTGGGGTCTCTGTCCTGTGTGTCGTAGCTGCTCTATTAAGTGTTAGGAGGGTCCCATAAAACTGGGACTCTGCTGGTTTTCAGGAGCTGGTGATTCAGGATTGGGGCCTGGGAATCATGGTTACCTCACAGGTCTCAGCCAGTGATAGGAGCCCATAGTTGGTGCCTGGGTCAGACTCTCAGTGTCCTCAGTGCCTCGTCCTCACTCAGCCAGCAGCCACACCTCCTGGGCCCTGACACACAGCAGGCTCTGAGTGTTGAGGCCTCTCCACCTGCAGCCCTGGTGGATCATGGGGCACCTCCAGCCTTGCCCCTCGGCTTGTGGGTAGGCCTCTGGAAGTCTGGAACATCATGTGTCACACTTTCCTGGACACTCTGTCACCCCTGGGTCCTGTGGACATACGGGTTCTGTCTCAGAGGGTCTGGGGTGGCCTGGAGCCTCTGCTTTTTACAAGCCCCAGGTGTTGTGATGCTCTGGTCTGTGGGTTCTGCTTTGAGGAATGAGCATGTCTGGGAGGCCCTCTTAGCCTTCTAGAAACTGAGAAGCAATGTGCATTTATGAACACCCACTTGTGCATACAGGAAAACAGCTACATCTCAAATGCTGAAACTTAGTGGGCGCCCCAGGACCCCTCTAGGTAATAAACATGCAGGTTGGCACCCCCAGAACCCTGAGCACTTTCTCATCACAGTGTATTCCCACACTTTGATCTGGGGGTTCTCAGGGCCTTGGAGTCCTGCTGGTGGCAGTCAAGGTGCCTGCCTAACCTGGAGGCCCCATGGGAACTTTCCTGAACAGGCCCCAGAACTTCCCTGGCTGTGCCACCCAGTGCCCTGCACAGCTTCTCCAGGGCTATTTTTAGGAACCTATTTTTGCTGTTTGAAGTTCACAGAGGCTGACTTCACTGCCTAATTAGAAAGGGCACCTCCCTAGCATGATGTGTCCTACATTCCACAGTGTGTACTGTACAGAGCAGAGGTGAGCCAATGTCCCCAGCTGGGAGCAGGTGCCCCAGCATCTGTCCCTCCAGGGCCAGGGAGTGTTGTGGTGCCACCCCAGAAGCTGGGCCTGAGGTGGACACCATTTCCCTCCTACCTAAACACATCCCTCCTTGCGATCTGTGGCACACAGCTCCTGCAGTGGGTCACAGCCCACCAGGCTGTCCTACAGCCAGGGCAAGGCAAGGGCAGGCTTGCCAGGGGCCTACTTTAGCAGATCCATTCCTTTCAGGAAAGTTCTGCACCCACTGGTGCCCCCAGGGCTCCTGCTGGCTGGGCTGGGCCAAGCTGTGTCAGCACGTCTCACCTGGAGGGCTGTGACCACTCCAACGGCTGGGGCCACCTCCCTAGAGCCTTGGCTACCATAGGTCTTACATATCTATCTAGCTCAATGCTGTGGGTCTGGGGACTGTGCCCAAGGTCTCAGAGTCTGTTGGGGAAATACCGGGCTTCCACAGCCCCAGGCCCTGCCTGGGTCCTCTGTGCATCAGGTAGGGGAGGGTGGACAGGGCAGAGGGTGGACAGCTGTCCCAGGCAGGACAATCATTTTCCATGTAATGACAGTGGGTACCTTCATTCTGACAAACCTCAGTTTCCCCAGGCCAGTTTCACCTGTTTCACAGGGTAGGAAGATCATCGAGTAAGTTCATGCACATAGTCTCTGGAAGAGGGAAGACAAGCAAGGCTGTTTCTTCCCCACTCCACCCAGCAAGGCTCACGGTGCTGTGGGTGTGGTGCTGTGGGGCATGAGGCCCTGCCAATGTGTTCCCTGCAGCCCTGTGCTGGCTTCTCAGGGCAGAGCTGGGCCAATCAAGGGCACTGACTGTGAACTCTGGGGTCCTGTCTCTGCTCACCTGTGCCCCCCAACCACATCTGGATGGCCCTGAGCCTCAGTTTCCCATCGGTGAAATAGAATTCCCTCGAGTGTTTCTCACGATGCCCCCTTCTCAGAGGCCTCTCAAGGTAGCACACTGAGAAAGTGCTTGGAAGATTCTTTGGGTTCCAGCAAACCCCAACTTGAGAACAGTCTTGCGTTTGACCCCTACTACCTTTAGAGATGTGGGCCAGGCTCTGCCTCAACCTGAGGAGAGTCTTCCCAAGCTGGTAAACTGGGATCCCATTTCACTGTGAGCACCCCAGACCTCTGAGAATGAACTTTGCAGATCGGGCTGAAAGCTGATCCCGGGTGCCCAGTTCTGCAGAATTACCTGTTTGCTTTGGCGCTAGGGACATCTCAGGTCTGCTTTGTCTCCACTGGAGTCCCTGTGGCCAGCTGTCACCTCCATTTCTCTGGAATATGGCAGTTCCAGACTGGCACTGGATCTCTTCTCTTGACCCTGTGATAAACATTTGGAGGGGAAATGGGGGCTGTGGCTCCCATGGGCCCAGCCTTTGCAGCCTGTCCCCCATGCTCAGCAAAGGGGTATTAATTAATCAAGGGCATGCATGGAAGATGATGAGGGGCCTGTCTACATGCTGGGACACACAGCTCCTCCCTCATCCTTCCCTCTGCTGACCAGGTTTCTCAGGAGCACGCTGGATGGAAGTTCTACCTCATATCCTCCTGCTCTAGGAAGACCTGGAAAGTCAGAGGATGTTGAAATAGGATGCTCACAAAGTCAGGGTTAGAACAAAACCTGAGTCCCAGGAACACCAAGGATCATTCCTCCAGGGAGCTGCCCAGGGCTGGGCAGGCACTTGGGTATCCTGGGAGGAGGCCTGCATTCTGCAATTGAGAATTAAAGGAGAGAACAAACCAAACAACCAGGTTTGGGCACGTCCTGTTGTTGTGTCGCTCCCTGAGTCTGAGTTCACATGGCCCAGGCTCCCTGACTTCTGATTGCCAAGTTTCTGCAGCACTTGGACGTGACCTGCCTTGACCTGGGCTTGTTTGGATTTACTCTGTGGATGAAGTCCAAGGACCATTGTGATTGATTAGAACCTCCTGCAGTAACCTGTCACTGTGTCCAGAGGGACACAGGCAGGTCAGCCCTGAGCTTTTTAATATTTTCCTTCTTTCTGCTCCTGTTCTGGCAGGAGGCCTCAGCAGCCCTGCACGTTATACAGCTTCCAAGATCTGCTCCCCAGGGACACCGAGGTGCAGTTCTGCAGTCCAGGGTCCTCCCAGTTCTCCTGTCAATGCTGACAGCAGATGAAAAATTCAGCTCAGCGTTCCAGGAAAGCAGAGCCTGCGGAATCGGTGAGTGTTTGGAGGGAGGCGTAGGCACTGCAGTGTGTGTTTAGGGGTCCTCCCAACTTCTGGACAGCAGACACTGATGAGATTAGGTACCCACTCTCCTATTTGCCCAAGGACAGTGGGCATGTTGAAGAAGTGGCATGTTGAAGAAGGGTGCCTGGAACATTTGTGCTACTAGGCACCTGTGACATTAGTGCAGGGTTGGTGGGACATGAAGCCAGGGGTCCAGATGACAGCAGAGCAGATCTGGTTGGATCCAGAGAGGATCAAAGAACTTTGGCCCAACTCTTCAGGAAGCATGCAAGGCCCTTGAATTTTAGTACTTATGACAAAGATGATAAAAGGTAAACAGCAATGAAAAGATGAGAGATAGCAATATAATAATAAGCATGAACAGGAAAAAAAAAAACAACAAAAGGGGCTGGAGCGGTGGCTCAGCGGTTTCAGCACTTGCCTGGCAAGCACGAGGACCTGGGTTCAAACCCCAGCACCACGTACACAACTGAGTGTTGAAGCAACTAAGGCCATGTGAAAAACTAAATAAAGTTGTTTCTCTCTTTCTCTGTCTCTCTCACTGTCCCGCTCTCTTTAAAAAAAGAAAAAAGAAAAAAGAAAAATCTGTGGCTTCCCAGTCTCCATGGAGGACTTTCTCATTCTTCTCTGATTGAATTTCCTTGATATGTGTAAACTTGCATAAGGACATCACCCAGTGAGGCCCTGTGGGTTGCGACAGTGACATTGCTCCCTTAGCCCAAAGTGGGGGCACTAGGCCCTCAGAGGAGCAGACCCATTTTGTGTGCATTGGGAGCCCCTGCTTGGCTCACTGCAGTCACACACCAGGGGCAACTCAGCTCCCCCTCCATCCAAAAACGTGCCTTTCTGCCTTGGTTTCCCCAGCTTTATAATGGAGATACACATAAAACCTGATTCCCAAGGATGATGTGAGTATCAAATTACTTGATCCTACAGCGAAATCAATGTTCATAGCAGCTCAATTTACAATAGCTAAATTATGGAAACAACCCAGATGCCCCTCACTGGATGAATGGATCCAAAAGCTGTGGTACATATATACCATGGAGTTTTACTCAGCAACTAGAAACAATGATGTTGCAGCCTTTGAAGGTAAATGGATGGCTATGGAAGAAATCATTCTGAGTGAAGTCCGCATAACCCAGAGAACCAAGGGTCGAATGATTTCACTCATCTGTGGAGGATGGAGCTAGACCCTGGCCATTGAGATAGGAGGTCTATTATCATGTTTTAAATCTGGATAAGGTGTAA
>PVKS010015516.1:0-45833 GCA_004027875.1 Aplodontia rufa | reverse complement strand
CAGCCTTCGAGGGTAAATGGATGGTTATGGAAGAGATCATGATGAGTAAAATCAGCTTAACCCAGAGATCTAAGGGTCGATTGTCTCCACTCATCTGTGGAGGTGGGGTCTAGACCCTGGACAATGAGAAAGTTGGTCTAGAAACATGAGTTAAATTCAGATAAGATGTAATGCTTTACAATTCAATACTATTTTTAGAGTTATAACGGGAAGGGGAAGGGAGGGATAAGGGAGGGTAATGGGGGGGGCACTCCTGGTGACAGTTGCAATGTCCAGAATATATACACATCTTATACACATTTTATATTGTTTTGTTAAAATCTTGTAAGGTTGCTCAAAAATAAAAAAATTTTAAAAAATTAAAAAAAAAAGTGATGCGTACAGCCATTCTTAGCACTTGCACTATTCCAACCTCTTCTGTGAATGTAGTCTGAGGCTTCATTGTAGACATTACGTTGTTCTTCTACTATGGCCACTCACTAGGGAAACAAGTCTACTTACAAGGTCTCATTCAACTCAGGCAGCTTTTAGATGACATAGTAATTACATTGCTTAGTCTGTGCCAGCCACTGTTCTGGGAGTTTTATGTGAGTTATGTCACTTAATCCACACAATAACCCCATGTGAGTATGGTCAGAATCAAAATGGAGTCACTCGTGGCAAACTAACAAAATATAAAACCAGAAAGTTGTAAAGGAGGGGATCTCATACATATGTATGAGACAAGAGCTGCCTCTACCTTACCCAGAAAACACCTTGGCAAGGAAGTCTGTCCAGCAATGGCATGGTCAACCTCATTAATGATCCTTGGAGCCAAGGAACAGTATTTTATATCAACTGATTTTTGCCTTTAAAAATCTCCCCTTGCCTTAAACTCCTTGATATGCCCATACATATTCCCAGTGCATTCCTGAATAAACTTATTGATCTTTGGAGAATTTCTGCTTGTTATTTAGTTGACATCTATGATGTATTATTTTTACTCCCATTTTACAATAGGGAAAGCCAAGTGTTGAGGTTAAACAACTTGCCTAAGGTTATACAACTCAAAATTAGCATGCTGGGCTGGAATTTGGAGCCAGGCAATGTGTCCCTCCAGCCTGTTAACTACCACACTACCACACCTACCATGTCATAAACTTTGACTCTAACTCTCTCTCGGAACACATTGTTAATCTAGTCCCACCCCCACCCCACCCCCGACACCTGCATGGCCAAGAGGTCCCATACTGAAAAGTCTGGGCAGGAATGGCTTTAGGATAAAGACAAAGCTACAACAGGCCAAGGAGTTGGCGACTTTTGACTGTGATAGTTACCAGGTCTTTTCCAGGCCTTTGCTGCTCTGAGACTTAGTTACGTACATGGTGCTGGGGTTTGAACTCGCGTGTGTGCATGCCAGGCAAGTGCCATAACTGCTGAGCCACTGCTCCAGCACCCCATAATCTATTTTAAAACCATGAGCATTGCCTTCCCAGGGTATAAGCACCAGCTCCATCCCCTCTTTATGGACTATCAGTTCTTTCAGGCAAGGACTGTCTTTGCCATCTCCAATTCTTCCAGTGGGCCAGCCCAGAGCCTTACACTCAGTTGGTGAATAAATGGAGCTGTGGTTGTTTGCTTGTGTGTTTTAACTTTTCACATTAGTTTTCTTTGCATCGAGGGCTTCTGGAATTTATTGCATTCTCTCCATCCTTGTGAACAAAACCACTGAGTTGACTGCCAGAGTTGTAACTTTTAGTTTTGTCTCTTCTTTCAAAAGACTGTTTTTTTAAAAGAGAGAATCACCTTTATTTAGCTTTTCATTTGGCCTTTGTTTCTTGGACACTTAGTTGTGTATGTGGTTCTGGGGTTCGAACCCATGTCCTTGCACATGCCAAGCAAGCATTCCAACCGCTAAGCCACTGCTCCAGCTCCTCAAACATCTTTCCAAACAGGGGGAAATACTTCCATGAATGTCCTCGATCATGCTAGTAATTTTCCAAAGGGTACTCTTGCAACAATTTTGCAAACATTTTTCAAGCAATTAAAACTTCTAACTATGGGTAACTAGCTTAATTTCATAGAGGGAACTAATGAACCCTTCTAAAAAGATACCAGAAGTCTATCAACCTTCAGAGCTATGGCAAGAGACTGTCAGTGCCCCATTGTTTGGCCTTTCTCCTCTCCACACTATGATTGCTCTGCAGTTACCTATCTCCTGCACTAAGCTGAAGCACTGTTGAAGGCAGAAACTGGCTTTTACTTTTGTATCCCAAAGCCTAGCTCAGTGACTGATATAGAGGAGCATTTCACAAATGTTTACTATACAAATGACTGAAATCGATGGCCCCAAAGTCACTGATAATGCCAGGACTAGAACAGCAATCCAGGGCTACCTCTGGAAGATGTATCACCAGCTATTCATTCATTTAACATTTTCTGAACACCTGCTGGGGGCCAGACCTGGGGCAAAGCACAGAGAACAAAAACATAACAAGACCCTTATTAAATGAGATCCAATCAGCACTAGTAAAGGAGATAAATGTGGAAGAACGTATTATAACACATTTTGATTAATAATTACTGAGTTCATAGATATAAACCAAGGGCTTGAGAGAGAAGTGATGAAAAGTGGTGGCTGAGTTACATTAACACAAGGAAGATGCACTATTCCCCATTTTACAGGATAACTCAACACAACGTAAGAGGCTCACACTGAGGGACAGTCGTACCAGCTGGCATGCAGGAGCCATAAGAGGTCAGAAGAGATAACAAGGTCACCTGTGGAATTGATACATTAGCCATAGAGTTAAAGGTGCGAATAACTAAATAAACAAAGGGATGTTAACATAGTGGAATGGTAATTTACTCACTAGAATATGGCTGGTGCCAATATTTTATCATAAACACATCAAAAAAGCAATAATTAAAAAAAAATAAACAATAGGGCTGTGGATGTGGCTCAGTGCTGGAACACTTATCTGGAGACCCTGGTTTTGATCCACAGCACCACAAACAAACAAGCAATAAAATATGGGGAAACAAAATTCCACCATGTAAAAAGGAATGTTGTTAATAATATACAAAACTAACAGGCGTGTCACTAGGATTTAACTATCATTATGGATTTTTAGGTTAAATTAAAAACATTTTAAAGAAACACATTACACAAACTAATTTATGATCAAAAGGAGCTACAGAAAAAAAAGCAGACATCAGGCTGAGGTGCTTTCTGAGAACAAAGGGGAGGCATTTTTACTTATTATCAGATAATTCATGGCTGTTCCAATCCACCTTAGCTTCCTGCATGCTGTCACCTGTCTCACTAGTACTCTGACCTCCCGCATACCTACTTTGCATTTGCCTAATAAAATAATATACTTGTATTGGCATTTTTTCACTCCTATATCAAACAAGCCAAGTGCTGCTGGAGAAAAATCACAAGCCAAGTAGCTTAGTGTCCTAACACAGTTATGACTTTTAAATCTCAGTATGGACCTAAATCCAGGACAGCTTTCTCACCCATAGTACTGGATGATGATGATGATATTTAAGACCTTCCCCTCTCTCTTAGAGGACCACGCCCCCAGGCCTCCTGTCCCGGTCCAATAGGAGTTAAACTTGCTTCTACTTAACAGGGAAAATTAAAACCACCAGGAGAACTGCCCCACCTTCTCCCATTCTTTTTGCACACACTTCCATCCATCCCCATCTTGACCGCTACCTAAAACCCTAGAAGAAGTTTGTTTTGTTTTTTGCTCCAAGCATCTCACTTGTGCTGTACAGATCTTTCTGTTCCCTGCCATCTCTTTATGGCTCTGTTTCATCCTTCGTCCTTAATGGGCAAACTCTACTCCTCCTGATTCTTTCCCCAAATACCTCTGCCCCTCAACTCTGGGATTCATTCTAGTTGCTTCCCTGCATTCCTCCTTTTGGCTGTTTTCCTACACTCTCGAATCTCTTTAATGATTAGTCTGATCTAGCAACCTTTACTTTCTCACCCTCACTCCTCAACTCCCTGAAGCATCTTCTCCCCCTATTCTAGTAAGACATTCCCTGGATGTATGTCAGTTTAATATGCAGACCTAGGGATGGGGGTGTACCTCAGTGGCACAGTGCTGTCCTCGAATGTACAAGGTCCTAAGTTTGAGGCCCAGCTACACACACACACACACACACACACACACACACACACACACAAAATAACACTGAGGACTCTGGATTTAAGTGGACCTGGATTTGACTCCTGCCTCCTCTGCATATGAGTTCTAAGTCCTGAGCATGCTGCTTAATTTTTCCATCCACCAGTTTCTTCATTTCAACAACAGCAATAGTAATTGTAACCCACTTCAAAGGGTTCCTATGATATTAAATGATATAATATATATAAAACATTTAACAATATCTACACATGCCATGTGCTCAATAAATATTTAGTAGTAGTAGTAGCATTTTCATTTCAGTGACTATTCTCATTATACTACACATAGCCAAAAATCCTAAATTTATTTTTTAAGGAATCCTACTAAACTTGTGCAAACAAGAAAAACTATTTTGTGATTTCTATATATAATATCTTTCATCTCTTGATCTTGGATAATCTTTTCCATCTTCAAAGCAGGATCTACTCTTCTCCCTACTGATTCTGTATGATTCTAGTGTGTTCAAATTATATACACTCATACGCTAATCTGCTCAACCTATATACACTTTCACACATGTATGTGTGCAATTGATGAAGCAAGTTTACTTGTATCATGTGTATTAATGAAAATATTTAATTTAGCTGGCTCTTGGAACTTTAATCTGAGTTTCTTTTGCAGCTATAAAAGTATATACTAATGTTCCCTATGCAGCTGATAGTCAATAATTATGATGGACAGATAGTTGTTTAAAGGACTTAGTCACAACAAGAACAGAAAAATATTTTTAGCATCATGTTTGAATCCTACCCGACAACTTGGGAAATGCAGTAATTCAAACCTACACAGGCAATTAAAGGAATGCTTTTAATTGCTGCTTGACCAGAAATCATACCTAATGGACACTGTTATACTCTGGTTAATCACTAAGATGGTTAGTTTGGGACATTTAGTCCCTTCCTTCATCTCCCTGCTATTTTCAGTATCTTTTTGTCACAGGCTGTGTACAGCAATATTTATTTTAATTAGGAAGAGGTTATACAAGCAAAGGTAATTTATAATAGGTATGTTCAGTAAGGAATCAAATTTCACAGCAAGATCTCATTCTGTTGACAATAAAAGGGCTCCACTAGAGCATGAAACTGTGCCTAACAATTTACTTCTTGGGATGAACTCATAAATACCCATGCCCCACCCCGGCACTGGTAGGTGAGTCTTGCTTTCAGAAGCAATGCAGGATGAGAGTCAAGTGGGAGACACCCTCTCCTGCACGGTGGATCTTTCACCACTGGCAATCCAGGTTGGGATCCTATACACAGACCCAATTCCTAAGATCCAGTAATAATTTATATTACAAAGAAATGATTCCCATTTTTTTCTTCTGTCCTTAACATTTTTCAAAACAAATATCAATACTAAAAATCTGATTGAAATTAACTGATTAGAGGATGAGGCACATAGGGAAGATAAAGCCATCGTGGGGATGATGATGATAATGACAGTGATGTTTAAATTTCAGATATTTACTAAACATTCAATTGTAGTAAGCCCCGTGACACATCCTTAATGATATTATTTAATTTAACCCTACAACTGTGAGAGCCTCCTATTGTGACCTCATTTTACATATGAGAAAACTGAAGCTTAGAGAAATTAAATAACTTGTCCAAAGTCATACAACCAATGAAACTCAAGTCTGGGTTTTCAACCCAGGTCTGTCAGAAGCTAAATCCACTGATATCAGTCATCACATAACTTATGATAACAAATTGTTTTGTGACCTATTGTTCATCATGGTTTGCCTAAAATCAGAATTAAGTTTGTTTCTACTATGTTCGAAGTCTAAATATTTCCAAAATAAAAATTAAGCTCCCACTTAAAAAATGGGAAAGGGCAGAAATAGTCAATAAAATTTTTTAAAAGCAAAGATTAAACTTTAGGTGTGTAAAACTCAAGGAAATTCAATTTGATTCAAGTAATAGTAACAGTGAGGTTGGTGTACAAGGCAATTTGAGAACGCAGAGATGAACGCAGCAGTATCTCTGTCAGAAGCTAATGATCTAACAGTAAAAAGGACACAGTTTATTAATAGATTTAACTTCAAATGTCACTTCTTAGAGAGGTCTTCCTGAACACCCTACCTAAGCTGTGACCCCATTCCCTGTTATTTCCTATCAGAAAGGCCCACAAACTTTCTCTATAAAGTCCCAGAAAATAAATAATTTAGGCTTTGTAAGCCATGCATTCTGTTATTGTTTGAATCTGAGGTTACTCCAGGCTGATGTGTGAGACGATGCAGGAATGTTCAGGGGCAAAATGATGAGTTTACGAGAGCTGAAACCTCATCCATCACTGGATCAATCCATCTGAAGAACTACTGTAGGCAGGCAGAGTGTGGCCAGAGGAAGTGGGCCTTTGGGTTTATATTTTGTCTCTGGGGCCTCTCTTGTCTCGCTGCTTCCCAGCTGCTGTGACCTGAGCAGTTTTTTCCTCTGCCCTCTGCCATAATGTTGTGCCTCACTCCAGACTCCAGAGTGATGGACTCAGCCGACCACAGACCGAGGCCTCTGAAACCATGAACCTAAAGTGAACTTTTCCTTCTCGTAGGTTGTTCTGGTCAAGTATTTTGGTCACAGTGATGAAAAGCTGATTGATACATGGTCTCTCTCAAAACTACTCATCTCTTCTGTGATAATAAGAAACTAACTATAGACCACAGGCAAAAAAAACCCAAGACTAATCCAATAAACATGATTTAAAAGATAGACAGTGGCCCAGATGCAGTTGGCAGGCTGTAGTCTCATTGTTACTTTATCATTTTTGTTTTTCAGTGCTTAACAAAATCTGAAATTATTTTTCTTATTAATTGCTTAGTATTTCCCTCCATAAAAATGGCAGCCCCTTGAGAGCTGGGTCCTTAGTGCTTGTCATAGATGGCTTTCCAGTGCATAGGAAAGATTTCCTGATATGGAGACAGTGGGCTCTAAATATCTGTTGACTAAATGAATAAATAAGTACCATTTCATAAAAAAGAAATACAAATTTCCAACAAACATATGAAATATATTTGGCCTTATTAAAAATAAAAATAAAATGACATGCTATGCTCTACTCATCAGACCTAACAACCACAACCACACAGAAGAGGAGTAGGGGTAAGGCCTAGTTAGCTGAGCATGTTTGTAAACTGGTCCTCTCATGTGTTCCAGATGGCAGAGGAAGTTAGTGCAGCATTTCTGGAGGGTCATTTGCAATCATGCACCAAAATGCACCAATTCAAACATGGGCAAGGGTCAGAACAGGTATTTCCTTAGAAGAGGCATACAAATGGCTAAAAATCACTTTGAAAAGATGATCAACATTGTTAGTCCCTAAAGAAACACAAATCAAAGTCAGAAGATACCACCTTACACCCATTAGGATATGGATTTATTAAAATCAGGGGGAAAAAAGAGAGAGAAGAACAATCCTTGGTGAGAATGTGGAGAAATTGGAACTTTTGTGCATTGTTAATAGAAGTTTAAAATTGTATAATTGCTATGGGAAACAGTTTGGGAGTTCATCAAAAAATTAAACAGAATTACCATGTGATCCAGCTATTCCACTCCTAGGTACAGATTTGAAAAGTTGGACACAAATAGATACTTGGATAGCCATGCTCCTAGAAACATTATTTATAATAGCCAAAATGTAAAAACAACCCAAATATCGATTAATAGATGAATGCATAAACAAACACTGCATATAGATATGGAGGAATATTTTTCAGTCTTAGAACGCAATAAATTACTGATGCATGTTACAACATGGGTAACTTTGAAGACATTATGCTACCCAAGTAAGCCAGACACAAGAGACACATATTATATGACTCCACTTATGTGAGTTCCTAGAATAGGCAAATTCAGAGAGATTAAAAGAAGAATGGAGATTCCCAGGAGCTGGGAGGGGTAGTGGTAAGGGTTGGCAGTTAAGGGCTTCATGTGTACCAAGTTTCTGTAAGGGATGATAAAAAAAATTTCTGGACACAGATAATGGTGATGTTGGCACAACTTGTTAATATACTTAATGCCACTGAACTGTACACTTTAAAATGGTTAAAATTATTTTTACATACATATTTTATAATAAATTATCTATATACTTTTTACTTTAAATTCAATTCCTAAAAATTAGCTCTGAGATGATAATGCAAAACGGTGAAATACATATGTATGAGAATTGAAAAATCTTCCTTATAACATCAATAATGGTGCCTAGCACAATAAACACATATCTGAGACTATTCTTCAGGCATTAAGTATGACAGGGTAGATTCTTCACATAAAAATACCTCATGGCATTATTGTTCAATGCAAAAAGCAAGTTACAGAAAGCACGATCTCGTTGATAGAAAAACTCTGAAGTTCTTCTATACAGGGAAAAAATTGTAGCTATTCTCCAAGTGCTAATAGGGATTATGACCGAATGGCAGATATGAAGTGATTTTTAAACATCCCTCTACGCAGGGCCAGTGGCACGTGCCTATAATCCCAGCTGCATGGGAGGCTAAGGCAAGAGAATCACAAATTCAAAGCCAACTTCAGCTTAGGACCTTGAAAGGTCCTAAGCAACTCAGTGAGATCCTGTCTCAAAATAAAAATTTATATATATATATATATATATATATATGAATGAATGATGTGGCTCAGTGGTTAAACATCCTTGAGTTCAATCCCTGGTACCAAAATAAATAGATAAATAAAATAAAAAATAAAAATTACCCTCTACATAATTTTTTGTACTAACTGAATTTTTTCACAAAGAATATTGGTAATAAAAGTAATATGTTATTGTAAAATCTTATTTATCACTTTTGCACATGAATTAAGGAGGGTGAGGCCCTTGGTACTTGCAATTAGATGTTTTTTATACTTCCATTTCCGTAGTGATACTACTACTTTCGAATGACCAGATGTAATTTTAGAGGAGTCACACGTATCTCACGTACCTCAGTTAGTGGTGTTGGCTCTCTGTCAATCACAAACAGACCTACTATTTCAGTGCAGCAATCAATAATCATGTTCTAGAAATAGAAAGAAGGCAACATAGTGAGATTGATATTGCATATTTAATGATGCTATTTCATTTGCCTTGTTTTGTATCACCTAGTTCCCAAAGAGAATCAAAATCATGGCTCCCTAAATAAGCAGGGTTATTTTAAAGGATACAGGATGATCACAAAGTATAAGATCTGTAATTAATCATGAATTTAATATATTATTTTAGGATTCTTTCCCTATACATTCACTGTATGCTACAGAGTAATAGCAAACAAATGACTCGCACCAAACTAAGATTTTAGAAAATCTTCTGAGAAGAGAGTCCTGGGCTGAAGAGGTTCAGATCCCTAAAAGGGAATTAAGCAGAGAAAAATGACTGGGGCTGGGAAAGAAATGGGAAGAGCAAATGGAAAGGAAGGAGGATCAATAGCATGCCTACATCGCCTATTGATGGCATTGCCAAGGCCTCCCCTGAGTGGACACCACAGGCAGCCACTGGGCCAGATGCGACATGACTTGTCCTGAGGAGGAAACAGAGATGACTGCGGGCCTGAGTGCAGCCTTGGCTCCCGACTCTCCAGTTCTGTTTTCGGTGAGGCCTTCTGTGCCCTGTGGCTAGTGGTTGGCTATGCAGGAGCTTACTCATCACACTGACAAGTTTGTGCCTCCTCCCCCAAAACCTGTTTATGTGAGCCAGTGTGGTCTTCTTTATGTCCAACTAAAGGAGTCGTCAGATTGTCAAAGACAAGTTGTGCCCTACCTCACAAAGTGCTAGCATCCAGCCCAACAGAAGCAACAAGTTATTTTTATGACAATTAATATATACATGTACTAGCTTTCAGAATATTACAGCAATAAAAGTACCTTACCTTTTAAATAACTGAGCAATGCTTGTTAAAACTTTTTATTAATTTTTTATTGAGAAATTTATTTTTTAAACAACCATACAAGTTTTTAACAAAATAATATAAAATGTATATAGATTCTGAAGATTAGATTTACCCCCAAGAGTGCCCCCCCAATTACCCACCTTTATCCCTTCCTTCCCCTTCCCACAACATCTCTAAAAATGTATTAGGTTGTGTAACATTACACGTTATCCAGATTTAACACATGATAATAGACCACCTTTCTCAACGGCCAGGGTCTGGTTCCAGCTTCCACAGATGAGTGAAGACATTCGACCCTTGGTTCTCTGGGTTATGCTAATTTCACTCAGCATAATTTCTTCCATAGTCATCCATTTACCTTCAAAGGCTGCAATATCATTGTTTCTAATTGCTGTGTAAAATTCCATGGTAGATATGTACCACAATTTTTGGATCCATTCATCCAGTGAGGGACATCTGGGTTGTTTCCATAATTTAGCCATCGTAAATTGAGCGGCTATGAACATAGATATTGCTGTGTTACTATAGTGTGCTGATTCTAAATCCCCTGGAAAAATACCCAGGAGAGGAATAGCAGGATCATATGGTGGGATCATCCTTAGTTTTTTGAGGATTCTCCACACTGCTTTCCAGACGGGCTGTACCAGTCTGCAACTCCACCAACAGTGTGTTAGTGTGCCTATCTCTCCACAGCCCCTCCAGCATCTATTATTGTTTATTTTCTTCTTTTTCGCCATTCTGACTGGCATGAGGTGATATCTTAATGTAGTTTTCATTTGCATTTCTCTGATTACTAGTGATTTAGAGCACTTTCTCATGTATTCATTGGCTTGATCAATGTCTTCTGTTGAGAAGTTTCTATTTAGCTCTTTGGCCCATTTATTAATTGTGTTGTTTGTGTTTTTGTAGTTGAGGTTTTTGAGGATTTTGTAGATTCTGGATATGAGGCCCCTGTCAGAAGAATCATAGCCCATGATTCTCTCCATTTCCGTAGGAAACCTCTTGACTCTTTTGATTGTTTCCTTGGCAGTGCAAAAGCTTTTTAGCTTTATGGCATCCCATTCACTGGTTTTTTACTTTACTTCCTTTACTTTAGGAGACATGTTGAGAAAGTCTTTGCCTACTCCCAAATGTTGAAGTGTTGGGCCTAATTTGTCTTCCATCAGCTGCAAGAATCAAATGACAACACACCTTACACCACACACCCATGTTATCTCTAAACTTCAATAGAGGCATACATATAAAAAAGAGCAATTTTAAAGTTACAAAGCTATAATTCAATTCAACAAATATTCAAGACCTTACAGTAGGTCCTATGGAACAAAAAGAAAGATCCTACCTCATAAAATTTATAATTACTGAAAATAAAAACTAACGTAAGTTAAACGCCAAGTAGAATACAGTCAGAACACAGGTAGTTGTGACATGTAGGACAGAGGTTTGTATGAACTGAGCCCTGAAGGAGCAGGAAGCTTTGCAGTGGGATCAAGGGCACCCAAGAGGTCAGAGCCATTTGCACAAGGAGCAGTGGGTATTCAAGGAGCCTAGGAATCAGCAGTGGTCCTTGCTGTAGATGTGCACAGGAAGCAGGGCGGGGAGAGTGGTGTCAAATAGCTGGAGAGGTCCACAGGTCATACAGAAGTGAAGAGTTTGGATTTTATCCTGTGGGGAACGGGAGGAAGTGGACTGAGGAAATAATGATAGAGATAACCTTAAAAATGTAATTCAGGGGCTGGAGCGGTGGCTCGGCGGTTACAGCGCTTGCCCAGCATGCACAAGTAAATGAGTTCAATCCCCAGAACCTACGTACACAGTGAAGTGTAGGAGCAACAAAAGCCATGTGAAAAACTGAAAAATTGATTGTCTGTCTGTCTGTCTCTCTCTCTTTCTGTCCTTCTCTCTTAAAAAAAAAAAAAAAAAGGTAATTCAGGCCAAAGTTTAAAGGTGAACTTGCCTAGGAGACAAGGGTAAGAAAAATCACCTACAAGTCTACTCAGACTTTCTGGGCAGGAAGTGACTGTGGGTGGTAGGAAGCCAGCTTCGTGGGGCTACGGGATGGAGGGCAGGCAGGAGGCCCAGCAGTGATCAGGGTATACCTGGATGACAAGCTCCCAGGTTCCCAGGCCCCTTGAGCAGACGAAGGGGAACATATACCCACTCCTGCACTCCTCTAATTTATCTATATTTCTCTGTTTCTGCACTCCTCTAATTTATCTATATTTCTCTGTTTCTAATTGAGTCCTTGGGATTCAATTAGGTATAAAAGCTTTCAATAATAGCCATGATGGGTTACTGTCATGATTTCAAGTACTATCAAGCGAACTGACAATGCTTAAATCATTAATCATTGTTTCACATAAGAGATGAAGATAGCAGGGTTACTTGATAATGTCTTCCACTGCCTGTCTCAACATTCACCAAAGAGAAATATACCCTCCACGACATGCGATTACTCTGGCATTGTTTGAAGCAATGCACATACGCAATTGTGAAGCTGGCTGATTTGAGCCTGGGGCTGTGAGCACCTCGGCAGAAGTGAAGGCAGGGAGAGCGGGAGCTCTATGCTGGTCAGGAGGCAGCAGGAGGCAGGCTGTGCTTGGGGAGGGGCGGGGAGGGTACACACTGACCCTGGCTCTGTCTTCAACAGCGCTGGAGGTTGGATGTGGAATGTCCCCCTGCTCCGAAGGCTCACGTGTTGAAGACTGTCTACAATAGCAGTGCTGTTGGGAAGTGGAGGAAACTTCAGGAGGAGGGATGTAGTTGAGGGAGATCATCGGCTTTCAAAGGGCTTTGTTCTCTCCTCACCCAGCCCCTTGCACTTATATATTTATTCTTTCTTTTCTCTCTCCTCTCTTTCTTCTCTGTTCTCTTTCCCCCCTCTCCTCTCTCATTTCTTTTTCCTCTCTTCTTACTCCTCCCTTCTCTCATTCTTCTCTCTTCTCTTTCTTCTCTCTCTTTCTGTCTTTCTCCTCTCTTCTGTCTTCTCTCTCCTCTCTTTCCTTTTTCTTCTTTCTTCTCCTCTCCTGTCTCTCTCTTCTCTTTCCTGTCCTATCTCTCTTTTAAAAAGTTATTTAAAAGTGAATATTTTACTCCCCATGTACTCCTGACCATGATATTCTTTCTCAATGTGAGCTCACAGCAATGGGGCCAAGCATCTGTGGTTTGAAATTATTTAGCCAAAATAAATCTTTCCTCCTTTTAGGCTTTTATTTTATCACAGAGATGGAAAGGTAACTAACATCCATTTCTCCATTAAAAAGAACATCTGTTGATTCTATGAGGAATGGCCTTCTGCGTGACTCTGACCTATTAAATCCAATTCTTGGGCTTAGTTGAAATCCTCATAAATTTTTACTTCTGACGGGGGAAAAGGCTTTCCAAATTGTTTTCCAAGAGTTCGAACTCTTGCTGCCCTCAATTCTCCTTCACATACCAATGGTTGTTTTAGCAAATTATAGGGGCAGATGGTGAGATGCATCCAGGTGAGCTGTTGCCTCTGCCTCCGCCTAACCTCCAAATCTCAGCCTGGCTTTCCACAGCCCTTTCCTAGAGAACAAAGTTCATCCACCATCTATTCACTCCATATCTGTGCACTGCTTCTGATGTGCCTTGATAACAAGGGTTTAAGGAGCCCTTGGTCCAGTGAGGGAACAGGGGAGAAAGACTCCTCCGGCACTTCCTAGTGTGAACAGAGATGAAGCAGCACTCAGTCCGCCCATCTCTCCAGTTCCACCTTCCACTCCATCCCCTCTATGCCTCTTCCACAACGGATATCTTAATATAAGATTCAGGTCTCTGACACACCTCATCTCTTGTTCTATCCTCAGTTTGGACTGAGTTTTCTCTATAGGTCTCCAACTAGAAGCCATACGACTACTGAAGAAGCACTAGGTCTTGATGATATAAAATGAGCAAGATCCCTGAGCAAAGGAATTTGCAGTCAAGAGAAAGGAAGAGACATACAAATGGCTGATTAGTAATACAGTAAAGATATAGGATATTTTGGGGTACAAGGAAAAATGATCTTCATTTCAGTCTGCAGAAGCTATAAAATGCTGTTCAAGCTATTTAACGAGTACACTAACTTAGCTTTATCTCAACACACACACACACACACACACATCTATGTAAATAAGATTTTAAAAATAATAAATTGGATGTTTTCATCAACATCCCTACATTGAGAAGGAGGAATCACAGAAATCTTATCTTTCTGTAAAGAACCTGCATAATGGAGAAGCAAGTCAGAAAGTTGTACTACAGAGTAAAGGGTTGAGTGAGAGCAGAGAGGAGCTAAGAAACAACCCTGTGCAGACTGAGCTGGAAGGACAGTTTTAGGGGTTCAAGCTGAGTGACACAGATGTTGGAGGGCTGCTGTGGGTGCTGGAGCAAAGCAGCTGGTGCTAGTTTGGATGGGGATTAACTGTGTCCCCCAGAGGTTCATATGATTCAAGGCTTAATCCCGAGAGTGGCTGTATTGGGAAGCGCTGTGGACCTTTAGGAGGTAAAGGCCTCGACAGAGGCCCTTAAGTCACAGGGGCATGTCCTCAGTGTGCTCTCAGCAGAAATTCTTCTGCAACCCCTAGAATTCTCTTGAGAGGGTTGTTATAAAAGGAGAAAGTCTACCCCATCTAGTTCTCTCTGCTTTCTGGCTCAAGAGGTGATACTGCTACAGCTCATTACACCATCTACCATCTACACTGGGCCCCTCGCCAAAACCAGAATCTGCATCATGCCATTTGAACTTTAAATCTCCAAAACAATGTGCTAAACAAACCTCTTTTCTTCATCAGTATCCCATATCATGTATTTCATTGCAGTCACAGAAAGCTAGCTAATCCAATTGGGAAAAGGATTTGAAAGAAGTTTTGCTGTGTATTAAAAGATTTACCCTTGAATGATCCTACTAAAAATTCTTTAAGATTTAGATTTGTTTCAGTGATTTTTCAACATCAGACTTTGAACACCACACTTGCTGAGAGGGCTACCAGGTGGGTGGCATCATTATGAATCACCTCTCTGGACTGTATATGGATGGCCACTCACACAATGATTAAACTTTCCCATGACAGGGAACCTGTGGTATTCATTCCTGTATGTTTTCACATCCTCAGGACTAGAACACTTGAACACATAATGATTTCTCAAAAATAGTTTGATATTTGATGCTAATGTCCCATTATTTTTCTATATGATTTCATAGTACTTTGACATTTTGAATATGTTGACTATATACTAATTTTAATTACCTTGTACCAAGCAGGCTTGCCACAGATATTTACTGAGTTAATTGTAGGTGATTGGCAAACATGTATTTAACTTCGTATATCAGTATACTATCATTCCAAATAAGATGTTCACATCTTAAAATTAGGATGTTTGTATCTTTCATATGCTTTTAAAAACCTGAGATGCTCTGAACATGCCCTTAAACTCTGAAATACAGATTAAAATAACCCATCATTCTGAGCCAGTGTTATTTTTTTTTTTAGAAGGGCACACAGGTTTCAAGTCAGAAGTTATTGGAAGACCTGTTCTGTAGCCCTCCTAATTCAACTTAAATTAGTATCTGTGTTCTAAAGTTCTTGGCTTATTCTGGGCCCTAGAGATTTTGAAAAAAAGAGAAAAGGAGGAGAGTGAGAAAGAATATTCATTATCCCACATGTCAATGAAAGGCACATTTTTGGACTCTCATAGTCAATAACCCACCAATGATATGCATTGTAATAGAAATAAATATATCGGATTATAGAAGTTATGAAATTCTGTCCAATTTCAGACCAGAAATGATCTCTTCTAGTGTCCTACTTAACTTGTAATTAGCTCTAAGTGAAGGTTGTCATGACAATGAACTACCAAATTTAGTCAATGCAATTTATTTGATGTAACCCAAAATCTAGGTATTTTTTTTCCCTAGTGCTGGCTAGTTTTATGGACAAAAAAAGAAAAAATTCTATTTTACTTCCATTTCTCAATTTTAAAATGGTGTGAACTAATTTTATTGCCAATTTATCCAAACAAATATTAGTGTTATTTTCCATCTGGTGATGCTCTTTCATGTACAGACTAACAAGAATTGGGACATATCTAAAATGCCCTACTTTAAGGCTATTGAAACACTTTTAAAGTGTATAAAACAAATTTTAAAATATGAAAGAGAATGACATGGCATTAGCCCTGGATAACAAAGTATATATACATTTGTTCTTGAATGTTTGATAATGTTTCCCCCTCAATTTTAACTCCATTTCATCTAATAAAATAAAATAAAATATGGAAGAGAGTATCAAAATTGAATGAAATTTGTTCTACTCAAGGGTTGACACAGTACCATTTCAGGCCAGGAAAGGAAAGTAGGCTATAAACCTTCTCCATGTCAAGGCAGGTCCTCTGGGTTCCTATTTGCACTTAAGAGCACTCAACCCTCAACCACCCCCGCCCATATTCCTGATTTTTTTTATATTCACAGTCAACCTCTTGACTCAGATACTTGTCTCTCTGTGATGAATTTGATACCTTCATCAGACCACCATGGTCATTCTGACAACTCTCATTCCAACCAAAGAGCTCATCTTTCTACCTCAAAGTAGTATTTAGGCAAAAAAAATTATTTTAGAGATAAGGGGAAAATTCATCCTGAAAAGGGTAACTATATGAACTGTAGGTAGTAAAACTGAGTGGGAGAGAACCTTCTAGAAAACTTACTCTTATGGACACTCATTCTCCTGTCTCAGACAATCTACATTGAAAAGATAGACAAGTTTGGGATGGGGGAACTATATAGGAGTAGATTTGGCAATAGTCTCAGCAGAAAATATTCTAGATTATGGCTCAGAGATAGTGATCGGATAGGTTTGTTTGTGACTGAAAAGCTGTGATTATTAGTGTTCCACAAAAGAAGTGTGAAAATTAAAAGTTGAATTCTTGAAAGTAGATATGAAAGGCAACATACTATCACACTATTAAAAAAAAACTCTACAAACAAAACCTCTGGAGTATGAGATAGTTTGAGCTATCTCATCTATTGGAAGACTTTAGGGACATGGTATGTTAGTGAGCATCTTAATTCATATTGGAACATCTGAGGACACTGAAAAGGACATAGAATCAAAATTCTAAGACAGCTGTTTTATGATAAATCCATGCACAAAGCTCAGAAGATGCAAACACTGGGAGGTGGCATTTTAAAAGGCTAACTATACTTGTCTAATAGATTCTCTTACATCTGGGCTACTGTCTTCATAATAATGAAAATCATATTCATTCACCCTGTTGGTAAATTGAGGCTGAAAAACGCCAAAAAGTATACTCTGGAAATTAGTAAAGTTATCAATTTTCATGCTTTCACGTAATAAAAGTGCATGGATAGAAAATAAGAAAACAAAAAGAACCTTCTTTAAGAATTAAAAGTGTTTTGTTACCAATTAAATATGAACATAGACAAAAAATTACTTAAGAAAAATCTCTACTGGATCAAAATAAATGGGAAAATCCTAAAAACTTTCAGAGAAGAAAAACAGGACTGGGACCCAAGTAGTTGGGAACTCAACTAGTAAAGCAGCAGAGGGAGGGCCAGAATCAGAGCCACACAGCCAGCACTGAGAGCAGCTGGGCTTCAACTGGATAGGCAGGCTGGAAGGCTCCAGAAGGAAACTGGAATTGAGATATCATGTGATCAGTAAAACCCTCGAGAAAAATCTACGATGAACAAAAGAGAACTCAAGTAAGTTAGGACAGAAGACAAGTCAAGAAAGGAAAATAGCCACAGTGTGCTATCTGACTCAGCTGTGAACATTCTTCCAGGATCATAATCAACACTGAACATCAACTTAACTGAATTTTCTGATTTGACAATTTTTAGATGCGAAAGGAAAAGGAAAAGTTGAGAGGACATAGTTAGCTAAATTTGTATATACCATAAAAGAAATTCAACAGATATTATCTAAAATTGATACCTCAAGAAAAAATTATTTTTGTGGTTGTCACTATTACTATCCACACATATTTCTGACTTTTAGACTTCCATGTTGGTGTAAGAATCTGACTTTTAGATTCCATGTTGGTATCATTGTGTTATTTGGCCAACAAAATGTCAGTGGAAGCAACATGATGGAAACTTGAAGAACTGATGTGACTTGCCCCCTTTCTTCCCTCCTGCCACAATGTCTGTGACGTTGCATTTGATGGATATGTCGCTATCATGGATGCTGGCATTAGCAGACATGGGGCACTCAGTATTGGTGGCTCATCTCTCATTAGTGACACTGCATATTATTTATGGATGTGGAAGCAAATAAAAGAGATGGCTAAGAGTTGAAAGTTGCCTCTGCAGGGCAGGACCATGGAGCAGGAAGAAGCTGGACAGATCAATACTTTAAGTTTTAGTCCCTGTAGACCTATTTTGTATTTTTAAAAAAGTGTCCCCATTAACTACAGAATATACATCTTGAGAAATTGGATTAATATACAGAGAGAAGAAGTATTCTCTACCCCCTATGCCATGCCACAGACAGTAAAGGATTTCCACCCCACTCCCAAAGAAGGAGGGATACTTCAATTGTTTGGTGACCCAATTTACCTCAGAAAAGAGGAGTGACTTAACTGATGGGTGAGTTATGGAAAAGCAACAGGGCATGCTAGAGCCAACCCCTTCTGGGCCATCTTGGTTTGTATGTTTTAGAGCACCCTACCTACAAGACTCTTATTTTCTGCTTCCATATGCAATAAGCTTGTTAGAAAACAGGAGGGGAAGAGGGAGACTCTGTGTTTACATGTATTATATGCCTAGGTGGGCAAGTGTGGCTAATTTGGTAGTAAAATATTGATAATCTCTTTTGGCCACAGACTGAATGTCATGTTTGCTAATCAGCTTTATGAGTAATGACCCTGATATTTTTAATCTCCATTTACCTATTTCCTATGTCCCATTCCTCATAGGTTCAGAACTCCAGAGGGATAGAGAAGAAATAATCGTCTCCTTCAAAACAAACATCAGTTGGCACAAAACCCACTCAGATTATCAGGGGATTATCACCCATCCCCTTCTTGTTTGGTGAGAAAATTTATAGGCATAAAAATGTCTGAAAGCATATTTAATTTATCTGTAATTTCCAGTTCTTATTGACACACCAAGGATAAAAATATTTAAATAACAGATAGATAAGTAAATGTAATATAGTTATTACCTTACTCTGAATCCCAAAGCATTGCCTCTTAGGATTCATAGTTACATCTGAAGGGTGTATTGGCTTTTTAAAATTTACTTTCTGGTTCTTGTAATCAGTATGCTTAGAAGAGCTCCAAGGGAAATACAGTGGTTAAAAAAAAAGTTGGGTCATATCTGGTGCTAGCAGTAAAGAAAACTGAAGGTAGAAGAATTTGGAAGTTGAAGTTTAGTTACATAGTTCTGCTTTAAGGAAGTAAAAATAATTTAAATAAATTATGTGAAATGGCACCCATCCTGCAATAAAAATGCCATTTCCACTATTTAATAACTTACTTCCATATCTTTATCAATTGATTTCTCTTCTACTTCTTCCATTGAATATGCATCTTCATCTGAAGTAATTTCAGGAACTGCTGGCAATGATAGTTCAGCAATTTGTGCAAGATTAAATAGTTTCTCATGAATTGAAATAACACTGAAAAGAACAAATATACATGTACTTTTTTGAAATGTTAAGAAAGGCATTTTTATTTTTAGAACTGATAATACATATAAAGGGGACCCTCAGTTATTCAACAGCTAGATTTCTGACATCCTCAGACATCATTTGATCATTCCTTCAATCAAGAAACATAAGCAGAGAGACACATCTTAAGTCTCAAAATGATTATGGTCTACCTATATACTCAGGTTGATACCTACTACAAACTGGCAAGGGCACAATGACAGAAAGGCACATACCCAATTATTCCTAAAGATAAAATAGAGAAAATGAATATCTACATAGGCAAGGAAACTAGGCAATAAACAAAAGATTTATTCCTATATACATTTTAATGCCATGCCATGTTAGTCTGGCTGACCTGAAGATGAGAGAGTTACGACAAGTTAGCACTGACTTGAAAAGGCCAATCAACGAGCCCACAACTCTTCAGAGTAGTGTGTGTGTGTGAGTGTGTGCACACATGTGCACACATTCATGCAAATTCTGGGGGGCAAGTAACAGAAGGAGCCTTGGTAGAGAGGTACAGAGAAAAATCAAGAAAGAAGAAAAAGCAAGAAGCTAAAAGGGGGCAGAGAACACAGTGGCAATGATTCTGCATACGGAAAACTTTAGGAGCCCTGGACCAGTGATCTGAGAGCAAAAGTGGCCCAGTGGAGAGGACCCTGGAGGAAGAAGGCTTACAGTATGAGGCAAATAGTGACCTACACTGCCCTCCATGTCCTCTACTCTACAGACACAACAAGAGTGTGTACATGTACATACATGTATGTGCATCCGAGGAGGGAGAAAAATTATTATGGAAAATAAGTAAGTAATCCAGAAAGCAAGGAGTATATATGAGAATGTCAATCCTCCAGTTTCCCGTAGCATCCTCATCTACAAGATGGTGTAACACCTGATTGCCCTCATGATGGTCTCAACAATAAGTTAAGTACCTTTAATTATACAGAAGAGGATTTTAATTTATACAGTATGTGTTGGAAACTTTTCTATTAGAAAGGTGAAAATTAAAATGTAAAGATCTGGTGTTAAAATTTTTTTTGGAAATTTTTCAAAAACAATTGTTCATCTCCAATAACACTGGGAAAGTTGCCCGATACACTGGAGAGAGAACAGAATTAGGACTTATGGCACATGGTGAGTCACACTTGGTTCCATGACACACCAGCCACAGGACCTCAGGCAGGTCACTTAACCTCTCTGACCCTGAGATTCCAGCTTCTGCAAGATGAAAATTAAAAAAAAATCCACTTCATATAACTCACAGGGCTTTTGTAAGGAGAAAATAAATAAATATCTATATTCTTAACCATAAAAAAAACACATAAAGGAAAGATAATATCCTAAAACACTATTCATCATTCTAATCTCTGGAAAAAGAATCCTATTTCTCTTCCAAAAATAGCATAAGGCTGGGGGTGTAGCTCAATGGTAGAGTGCTTGCTTGCCTGTCATGCTGGGTTTGATTCCTCTGTTTAAAATTTTAAAAAGAAATAAATCAATATTAGGTGACCCTGTATCACAGGCCTAAGCTCATGACCTTAGCTGGCCAACATCTTACCTGTTCCTCTGTTGTCTGGCTTGCCTCTGCTCCTCACTGCCTTCTTCCCACCTTGAATTCTTCATCTGCCCCGTCCAGGGGCAGTCCCAATCTGGGCAACGCCCAGTCCAGGTCTTTGACTGCCCATGTTGGAATTTACTGTCCTGGCTAGACTGAACTAACTCCCCACAGCCTCCACTCTCCTTGAAACCTGGTCACACTCTCACTCATTGAGCTGTGACCTGGAGGGTAGGACCCAGCAGGAGAAGAAAGATGGATGACAGGAAGTTTAAAAGAAGCAGTGCAGAGAACTTGATCTTGGTCACAACAACATAATTACCACTTAGAACTATACCCCAACCTTTATGTGAGTTTATTGAAAACACTATTTTTTTCTTTGTGGTACTAGGGATAATTTCAGGGGCACTCAACCCCTGAACCATATCCTCATCCCTTTTTTTAATTTTTTTAAAATTTTGAGACAAGGTCTCACCAAGTTGCTTAGGGCTTCACTGAGTTAGAGGCTGGCTTTGAATCTGTGATCCTCCTGCATCTGCCTCCCAAGTCGCTGGGATTATAGGCATGTGCTACTGTGCTCAACTAAAACAAAATCAAAACAACAACAACAAAAAACCCCACTTTTTCTTCATGAGAACTTAAATAGGAGATGGGGAGATGGATAACAAAAGAAGGATCTTCTCTGGCCTGTTTTATCTAGCCCAATTTACAGCTACTTTGCTTTATAAAAGATGAACAAGTCCTATCTTGACCCTCATCAGAACACAGGGAATGCTGGACTCAAAGAGAGAAATAGTCCATTTTCACAGTGCCACCTTAGGCAGGTTTGATCCTGTGTGAGGGCCTCAGTGACAGGAATTTGTCCCTATTTTAGCAATTCTGCTGTTGATCACAAACACACTAAAATTAAGAATCCTTTTAGTACAAATACAAAGCTATCCATCAGTTTGATGATGTTCTGCAGAAAGGACAATTATTTCCATCCTTTGGATCTGAAAAAAGAAAATCCCACAATGTTCTTAGATGTAAAATTTCCTAGTTTTGACGCATAGCTGAGCTGGTGTATGACCTGTGCCTAGATTTCCTGCCATTCTGCCTAAAAAGGAAAAAAGACAGAAAATTGACTAAATAATTGAAAGTCTGCCAGCTCTTAAAATTGCTCTCGTTTTATTTGGTTTCATGGGGATACCAAGAGGTCCTTCAAAATGAAAACCATGGAGCATGATCAGGACTCTCCAGGGAAGGACAGAGAAGCAGGAGCTCTCTGTTCACCAAGCTCTGGCGGGTGCCTGGCAGGGCACAGAGATGTCACTGGCAGACACCAGTATTAGTGTACTCAGCTTCCCAAAGCATGATCATCCATCAGCTGAAATACTGGCTTGATCCTGTCGATAATGCAAAATTAGGCAGAGCAGTAGCATCGTTTCCACTAATGGAGAAACAGAGGCTGAGGTCACAATGAGCAACAGAGTTGAAAATAAACTAGCTAAATGATGAAAACCTTTGAAGAACTAAGAGACAAAGAATCTATTCAAGTGGAACAGGAAAAGAGAGAGACCCAGCATGAACAAAAACCAGAGCAGTCCCATCTGAGGGAGAGAGAAGAACACACGTGGCTGAAGCAGCGATTTTCACTCTGGGAACACTATACCGAGTGCAGAGGGAAAGGTGGGACAAGGGTGCTGGCGGGGTCCAAGCCTTAGTTTTGCAACCCAGTATGCAGCCATATTATTTTTAAAATATACCAAAGTTACAGGAAAAATATAGTATTGTCCTTGAACTTAGCAATCTCCAAGTACAAGTGTTGTAAACACCTCCTCCAACTGTCCAAGATACTATTATTATTATTATTTCCATTTTGTTGGTGAGAAAACTGAGGCATGGAGAGATTAGGTAAGCTTCTTAGGGTTGTGCTGGCAGTAAGGGGCACAACTGACATTTGAAAAGAAGCACCCTGGACCCATAGTTCACGTTCTTAACCATGAAATATAGTACATCTTGAAATAAAAGGAAGATTCTCCCCAAAATTTCTTGTGAAAGGTCTCCTATCTCCTAAGCTTTTGGATGGTACGTTACTGAAACAGACTATACTTAAAGAGAAATATCAGCAAAGAGGATTAAGAGAATTGAGCATGGTCCATCTTTACTTGCCTGCTCAGCGGAAGCCAGAGAGAGTCAACAACTATGTTGCTGCTACTGGAATGTCTAATATCCGAGCTCTTCAAGGGCTTTGTATTATATGCATAGCATAATAAAACCTACGAGACAAATAAAAAACATAGTGACATCAAAGGTAATATCAGAGTTATACTTTGCCTCAAAAAAACAGCATTAGTTCTCAAAATGCTATCATGGCACTTTCAGAAGTTTTTCCTTAGAAAATAAAAAATGAGGGGTTTTCCCCCAAAATTCACGATATGCGTAAGAACTGTGTAAAGGTATTAAGATGAAAACAAATATGAGTTGGTAATCATAAATTATTTTTGAAGGGTGACATTTCATACTGTAAGTTTAAATTTGGGCATTTGAAGGCCTCTGTGGTAAGGACACACATGCACCTGGTGGAAACCCAGCTTGGTCCCCTTACCTTCAGGAGCCTATCTACTCCCCTGAATTCACTGATGTTCCCCTCTTCTCCTCCCTATTCATTCAACCCACTCACCACCTTCCAGACCCCACCTCTAAGATGACACTTCTCTTGATTACTCACATGCTAGCAATTTCTCCATAGTTTGCATTCTGACAGTTCTTAGAGTCTGGCCCACACAATATAGCACCTATTTACAGTCATGGATGTGAGATTGATAGGAACTTTGAGATGATCTGGTCCAATTTCCTCATTTTAGATATAACAAAGTTAAGGCCCAGGGCTGGTCATCAAAACTGACTAATTAAGCACAATGTATTTATTCCTGTTTTCTTGAAAAATCATACTAAATAAGAGTAAAGGGATTTTTTTTTTAAGCACAAGGACAGAAAGAAGAGGAGAGGAGGTGAAATAGAAGATGTTAGCAACACTCTGAAGGAAGAAAGCTCCTGGAGAATGCAGCAGAGAGGAAGAACTGTGTCCTAAGTGACACAGTTGCCCCTTCAGAGGGGTTGCCAGCAAGAAGCAGGGCCTAACGCCTGGAAAGGCTGCAGGACTGAAGTGCAAGCACCTTAAAAGGCGGTAGTGGGTAGGATTTTAAACAGGAGCATTAGATCACTGCTTCCCAGACCTTCTCTGGGCCATGCAGCCAGGAGATTCCCCCTTCCCTTGCACCTCTCTCTTGGCAGAACTTCTTTCATTTTGCTCTCTGCTGATATTAAGTCAGAGAAGATCCATGCTCAGGGACACTGGTGACAGGAGTTAGGTGCTGTGGTGCAAATATTGGAATTGATGTATTCTGAAAGAGAGATATCCCCTTACTCCACCACCCCTTCATAGAATGTAGGCAACCAGGCAGGTGTCTAAGAAAATCCTCTGTGGGGAAATTGAAAATTTAAGAGAAAAGACCCACAGATGCTGACATTTTTTGTAAGCTCAAGTGAAACTGAGGCCCATAAATCAGGAAACCTGACCTCACATGCTTCCCGGTGGCTAGCTCTAAACATCAAGAATCCAGAGCAGGAACTGAAAGTCAGACACCAAAACCAACAGAGGAAAGGAACTGGGAGAATTAGATACAAGACAGAGAGCAGAAGAAAGCTTCAGTTAAACCATAATTAATGCCCTTGGGGAGAAGGACAATATTGCATCTGTGAAGCAGGAACACATGCTATTAGAATAGAACCCCTGGGAAACAAGAAAGAGCCCTTAAAATAAAATTTAAAAAATGACACAACAGCTAAATCATCAGTAAAAGATTTGAAACATAAACCTGAATCTCTATCTCCTCAAAAATAAACCTAAATTTAAAATCACTGATAGGGGAGAAAAAATGGTAGTAAACAAAGTGCAAGAAGACAGAGATAATCAGAGGCAGGAAACTGTCAAAGAAAAAATCTCTATGCACTGAAGGACATTACTTTCCATTTTGTAAAGGGCATCCTAACTATATAGTACAATGGTTTAAACACCACCACCAAGGTACATTGTGGAGTTTCAGTATACTCGAGATAGAAGAAAGAGCCCAGAGCTTCCAGAGTCACCAACAAAGACTGAAGATCCCACTCCTGGGTATAAATCCAAAGGAAATAATGTCAATATGTCAAAGAGTTATCTGCACTCTAATGCTTTCACAGCAAGATATGGAATCAACCAAGTGTCCATCAACAGATGATGTGTAAGAAATATATTCATAATAGAATACAGTTCAGCAACACAAAAAGAATGAAATCTTGTCATTGTGACAACATGGATGAACCTGGAGGACACAGTGCTAAGTGAAACAAGGCATGATGTCACCTACTTCACAGATTTGCTGTGAAGTTAATGTAAGTAAAGCATCTGGAACATAACACGCTCTGAATATCCTCAACAGTGTTATCGTCTCGTAGGTTTCATAAGCTTCAGCCAGTTATTCAAAACCACATTCTCTACTGAAGTCCTAAAATGATGATAGAGGAATGCACAAGTGCACCTATATATATATCGTCCAGCTAATTCCAGATTATCTTCTGAAAAGATAGGATTTAGAGTCTTAGAAGATCTAGTCCATATAAGCCAATGTTTCTCAATTTTTTGACTGAGTTTTATGGCAGCATCTACATCTTTTCTCATGAGCAATACATACATGCTTATTGTTAAGCAGGGGAAAATGTATCCAAACTAAGAAATGGGAACAGAGTGTGTTCTGCATCTTTTCTTGTGGCTTGTGAAAATCACTGTTGATGACCTAACTATCCCACCCCTGGGTGCTTTCCCAAAAGAGCTAGAATCAGCTTATTACAGAGATACAGCTTCATCATAGTTTATAGAAGCTCAATTTACTATAGCTAAATTATGGAACCAACCCTGATGTCCCTCACTGGACGAGTGGATTCAAAAACTGTGGTACATATATACAATGGAGTTCTACTCTGCTATTAGAAGGAACGATATCATAGCATTTGCAGCCAAATGGATGGAGATGGAAACAATTATGCTAAGTGAAATATTCCAAACTCAGAGACTCAAGGGCCAAAGGTTTTCTCTTATTTGTGGAAGCTAGAATACAATCGGAAACTGTATGATAGTCGGCTAAGCTAATAATAACCTCAACATTGGTGAATTTTTATAGAAACAGGAGGAACCTTGCCTACGACACTGGGGGATGAAAGGAATGAAGTAGCGAGGGGGTATGGGAATAGGAGGGATATCAAGGCAGCTGGAGGGAGGGAAGAGGGGGTTATCAACCCTGTGGGGAACCTTCGACTTCCATGAGAAGCCCAACTAACACAGAGGTAAAGTAGAGGAAATATGGGATTAGGGGAAAACCAAAGGGGGGAAATCATGAACTGGCATCAGCCTTGGCTTGCTCTGTCATTAGGCATGTATTCATGATTGTGTGGCAACGATTCCCTCCTATATGTAAGACTATGTTGAACAAATTTTTTTTAAAAATCACTGTTTAAACCCGAATTTGTTGGAACTTGGCTTTTCTCATCTGTCTGACTCCAGTTCATGAGCCCTTGCTAACTGTCAGACTTGATTGTTCCTGGACAAACCTTGCTTATCTAATTATGCACAGACGTAGTCGTCACGTTTGACTCTTAGTTGTTGTTTTCTGAGAGCAGCATGTGGACATCACAGACCATCTTGCCTTGCCTGATACCTGAGATGGATGTGATGTTTTTATGACCTTGTGAAAGGGACTTCAAACTCTCTTCCTTATTCTTTAAAACTTGTTGCTTAGGTAAACATTCTGTTTCCCAACTAGGTAACACTTCTATTTCCAAACTCTCCTCTATCACTTTGCAGGCTTTCTTGTTAGCAGGTAAATAAATTCTGACTTATGAAGAAATTTTATTTTTACAATATAGACCATGAAGCAAAATATTCAGAATACATTTTTAACATATGATATGTGAGGCATTCTGATATTTTTTCTTGTATTTCATATTATTTAAAAAAAAACATTGCTACATATAAGCCACTACATTGATTCCCTGAGCTATTTTTGGAACCCCAGTTTGGAAACTACTATAGTAAACTTCCCTAAAAGATATTATAGAATCATTACAGATGGACTATCTAGCAAGGACTGGACTGGGAAGGGTGGGAAGGAGAGTATACACTCTTCTTCACATACACTTCTGCATTCATAGATTCAACCAAGCACCAGTCAAAAATATTTGTAAATAAATTGTGTCTTACTGAATTTACACTGATTTTATTTTTCTTGTCATGATTCCATAAGCAATACAGCACAGCAGCTATCTGTATAGCATTTTCATTGTATTAGGTATTGTAAGTAAACTAGAGATGATCTAAAGCACAGGGATGAGAATGTGCATAGGTTATATGCAAATGCAACACAATTTTATAAGAGACTTGTGTATTCCCAGATTTTGGCATCCTTGAGGAATCCTGGAATCAATTCCCAGCAGATACCAAAGGATGACTGTATTTTAAAACATAGAAATTTTGTGATATGTTAAAGTTTCTCTTTTTATCTGAATAGAAAGAGATGTTTAATTGGCCAAGAGTTAGTAGCAGGTTTCCAACCTAAGGAAGTGGGACAAAGGGGCCAGCGTGAGAAGAGACAGAGGCAGGCCCAGGAGGCTTCAGGATTTGACAGGGGTCACATGAGTCAGGAGCTGCAGGAGCTACCAGAGGCACAGCTGGAGGGGACAACACTCATGCTCTGGGAAGTGCAATAGCAGACCAATACGGAAGACCAGAAGCATATAAAAAATGCTGAACAGGGGGAAACTATATGGCAAACATCTTACGGGGAAAACGCCTGAGGCTCTTCATACAGAAAGCATCAATCAAAGCAATTCTATAGTGGAAGGATCCTCTGCAAAAGACTATATCGACCAACTGTTCCATTTTTACAAGCTTGGCCCATTTTCAAGACTCTCCTAGGATCTGAATATCACTGCCGAATCTCTAATAATTCAGGGAGTGACACCCACTACTAAGTTATAATGGTCTATCTAAATTTTATATCTAAGCAGAAGATTTAGCTCCATAATTCCATTACATACCATAGGTTCTATTTCCTTTGGAGGTCTCTCCAGGGGAGGAATGTACCATTGAAAACAAAGTTCTTTGCTTAAAATTTGTATTGTCATTTCTGATGATGTCATGTCTACAGAAGATGGATTAGAAAAGTGCTTTAAAGAAAAAATGGACTGTAGAGAACTGTCACGATATACCTAGGGGACAATAAAAATGTTAATGTTAGTTTGATTGCTTTTAATTAACTCATTCAATATTTAAAGCAAGTTAATGGATTATATTGGAAAATTCTGAGAATTTTTTCAGCTTTTTTTTTTTTTTTTTTTACAGAGGTAGATCTTAAAACCGTCTCTAGATCACCATAGAGTAGCTTCTCCTATAATGAAATCATGCTTTAAAACTCACCAGACTCAAGAAATTCTTCCACTTCAGTGAATCTTCAGGAGGAAGATCTGGAGGGGGAAATACCTAAGCCACCATTTCAGTTTCAAGGTCACCACTATTTCTAAAAAAACATCTTCTATGTTGTCTTTGGTTTATCCACCAGTGAATACGCTGACAGTGCAATTATAATTTATTATCTACTTTCCAGCAGCAGTGCTGTATGCAAAATAAAGCGCTGTCTTTGCTCTGAAAGCTGAAAATTCATTGCTCTTATTCCCTCTTTAAATGAATGTGGTTGGTCTGTAAGTTCAAGTCTTTGGTGACTTTGAGCCCAGCTTCTTTTACAGAACTTGGTCACTGAATCAAAAGTCTTCAAGAAACATAAATGTGTAGAATGTAATTGGCAAGTTCATAAATTATTTAATTAGTTGTCTAAGGTAGCTAAGAAAGCATGGTGGCTATTTATCAACAAAACAATAGACTAGCCAGAGAGATAATAATAGTGCTAATAGTATCTTAAGTATAAAAAGAACCAATGATGGAGTGCAAGCTATTTTCAAAATCACCTTCATGTCATCTCCAAGATCACAGAACAGTAGCTGGGAAGCACTTCCTCTATTACCCTATTTCTGACATCAGAGGTTTGCTGACCGAGGGGAACATATCAGTATCAGAAAGAAATGCTTGGTGTTTCAATAAGGCTTTGTCCTTCCCATTATTTCTTAACCTATTCAAAATACAATATGACTCTGCATGCAAGTCTTCAAAATAAAAGAAAAAGAAAAAGACAGTGACCTTTCAAGTTGTCTACTGATAAGAGAAAAAAACAAGATGTTTTGACTGCAAGGCAATATTAAGTGTGAAAACTTTTCAAAAATGTCTACAGACTATCATAAAAGCATATTGTCAGCCAGAATCCTCATTTGTTGACACTATGGGATTTAAAACATGACCAAAATGCAAGATAGCAAGATTGTTAGGGTTAAATAGACACTCGAAAGTGCTTAATTAAGACTAATTCCATGTCTGGCAAGTCACACCAAAAAATCAGATCAGTAATCAATTCAAAAAATAATTTCTCCTATTTTTTAATATCTGGGTAACTTTCAGAGATTCTGACAGTGATCTGAGCAAAGAATTCATATGACCAGGTAAGTATAGAATAATAAAAAGCAAATACCTGTGTTTCAATATATGCAGTATCTAATAGCATGATGGACTAATAATAGCAAAGTGTAGCAGCAGTCAATATCAACACAGGTACTTGGATTTCCAATATCTTTAAAGTATTGTACTATCTAGTTGCTAATGGGATTCATTACGTAAGCTAATTGGTAAGTTACATACCATGTACTTTTTATGTGCTTTCTTTTTTGAAAGGAATGAAACAATTGAGCCACCCAGTGAACCCTAGGTTGCCACAGTCCTATAAACAACAAACCACCAGTCCAACATTTGACCTTGCAGACTGCTGCAGACACACAGAGCAGCAGCACGAGTAGCTCGGCACTGCGCTCCATTTTAAACATCTTCTTTCTGGAATTTTTAACACAATTTGCTTGGCATTTTGTTTTCCCTCGCAAAGCTCCAACAGACTTGACAACATGCAGATTCGCACAACCGAAGAGCACAACACATAGCAATGCCTGTCCTGGAAAAAGCATCTACTTCTTTGCGGAGGAAAAGCAGGGTGAAGTATGAAATTATGGAAAGAGTTTGATGGAATAGCCTCCTGAGTAATTAAAGCCTCAAAAATGTTATTATAAAAATCAGCCAAGCTTGGAGCTTATATATTAAAAAAAAAAATCCAAAAAGGCTTTATGCTCATTAGCTGACCACCCCAGTGAAACAAACACATGATTAGGGAGCTTGCATCTGTCAGGCAAGGACAGTGATCTCCAGAACTGATTATCCTAGGAGAGTGTTACACTAATTATATCAAAAAAGAGCAAACGGGGTGAAACAAGTCTTTGATAACACTGTTGCCATTAGAAATATCTCCTGTATTTACAAGGTATTCAAAGCTGTGCCTCTGGAGCTGGGTGATCATGGGCTGCCCTGAACGCTATAATATCTAGCAGACCTACTTTCCAAACAGTATTTAAGAAGTCACACATATTAATTTCCAAAGTCTTTTTCAATAACCATAAGAATGGATCCATAAAAATAACTTCCCATCCCTTTCTCCTAGCCTACTTCAAAAAAGCAGAGGGGTCTGGGGAAGATGGCAGTGATCCTCAGAGGGAATCGAAGTTGTGGGATGGGAGGTGGGAATGCATCAGAATCTGGAGTCAGATGAAAACAATTTCATCGCACATGGACGGGTTCCTTCTGTGTGGGGGAGGGAGACACTAACATTAATTCCTGGCCTATCCACTTTCTCACTCACCCCTCTCTCTGGGGGAGAGTTGCTTGACTGGTAACTTCAGGAAAAGCGAACTTTTTCAGAGAGTAAACGTTTTCTTCTCCTTTATGCAACAGTTTTTTAAGGTGTCTGTACCCACATGCAGAGACCTGAAATGACCCAATAAGACATGGCTGGCATGATAAATCTATTTGGTATTCATTATCAGGGAGACCATTCACCAGTAGCATAGACTACGTCCTACAGTATCAAGTTCGTGATATTTTCAGTCCCTATACATCTTATTCTTTTCCTCTTCTTTGCGAAATGACTTAGAATCTGGGCAGGAATGAGGGTGGTGAGTAACAGGCATTCCATAAAATTCCAGGATCTAGGAAAGTGAGGAAACGTCATTTGAAAAATCTTCCCATGTGATTCCAAGCCATCCCCCTGGAGATAACTCCTTAATTCTAACTGGGAATTATTTCTTTAACTAAATTTTTAAAATTTCCTTAAAGAATCTTACCATAACTTTCTTCAACTCACAACTTATAAACTAAGTCATCTGACTCTCTTGAGTAGAAGGGAACGAATGTCCAAAAGGGTGACTTTTTAAAAAAATTATTATTATCTACCCAAAACATAAGGTTGCTATACCCTTGTAGGATAAGATGCATGAGGGTTCCCACTCTGGAATGAGCCACAATGTCAGATCACGCCTCTGGGCAACAGAAACATGGATGGATCTGGTATAAGCAAGTCTACCATGGCAAAAATTAAAGAACTAGATGGTGAAGGTCAAAGTAGAGAAATAATTCAAAATAAATAGAATTTTTCTAGTTTTGAAAGAATTCTGTGCAAGTAAATCAATTTGTTCCTTTCACGTATATGTAATGGATATGTCTTGTCCACTTGAGATTTTCTGCTAGAATCTCAAACTCAGTCTAGAAAGCAGAACATGCCCACTTCCTCCACAGAGATCCTGGTCCTCCCTTAGATCTACTGATGGTATCACCACGTTCTGATGAGCAGAAGCTCCAAAGGCAGAATAGGCTCTCTCAATCCCTCTTCTTTGTTTTCCATTTCCAAAGGTCATCAAATTATCATTGTTGTTGTTGCTTTCAATTTTACTTAAACAGTGTCTTTTACAGCTGTCTCCTCCTTCCATTCTGGTGCTAATAAGCTTCATTACTTCCTCATCTCCCTCACAGATAACTTCTTTTCCTCTATTCTTTCCCAATTAGCCTGTGTACTACTGATAGTAAAGCTAACATACTTAAATTTCCATATTCTTCCTGGCATTTTCTTTTAAATTTTATCTCTGAAATAGGTTGCTTTCTCTTGGTCTAACTTTATGTCTGTTTCTCTACTCCCATATGAAGACTATGTACAGGGATGATGCCGTATACATCCTTACTGTCTCTACCAAATAAGTTTTTCTCTGGCATATTGTATTAGGTTTGTTGAATATCAAATTTTAAACACATATTCCTATTTTTAAATATAATCCTTTTACTTTTTCAGTATCTGATAATTCATCCATTTTGATTTCTTATTCAAATATTACTATTTTTATGATGACCCTAGGAAGGCCAATTAAAAAAAAAGATCACTTATCTTCCTCTTTTTATGTTTGTTTTTCCATAGTTTTTGTTTGTTTTATTCTCTTTTGCTTTCGTGGTACTGAGGATTGAACCCAGAGCCCCATGCACACTAGGAAGGTGCTCTACCAATGAGCTAATTTAATAACACTTCTCAAATAAAAAGTATTCTAACTTTTAAATTATTTAAAAATTCAAAAAGCCAATAAACATATGAGAAAGTGTTCTACATCACTAACAATCAGAGAAATGCAAATTAAAATTACCTTAAGATTTCACCTCCCTCCAGTCAGAAAAGCAAAGATGAAGAATACGAACAATTACAGATGTTGGAGGGGTTGTGAGGAGACAGGAACACTAACACACTGTTGGTGGATTTGTGGACTGGTACATCACTATGGAAAGCAATGTGAAGTCTCCTCAAAAAGTTAGGGATGGAAGCACCATAAGACCCAGCTATCCCACTCCTGGATATTTTCCCAGAAGACTAGAATCAGCATATTACAAAGGCACAAGTACATCAACGTACATAGCACCTCAATTTACAATAGCTAAATATGGAACCAACCCAGACACCCTTCACTGGATGATCTGAAAACTGTGGTATATATACACAATGGAGTTCTACACAGATTAGAAAGAACAACATCATGGTTTGCAAGTAAATGGATGGAAATGGAAAAAATCATATTGAGCAAACTAAACCAAATCCAGACACTTAAGGGTCAAATGTTTTCTCTTATATGTATAAGCTAGAGTAAAACCAAGGATGGGGGAAAGTTAGTTGAGTTTATTTACTTACAAAGTAACAAATATTCTGGGGAAATATAGTGATGAAGAGGGGAGGGCAAGGGCATAAGAAAGAGAGAAGGAAGGTGGAGAGGGAGGGAAAAGGGGGTTTTCAATTCTGTAGGGTACACTTGACTTTGCTGAGAAGCCAAATAATACTCATGCAGGTATTTGAAACTTGAAAATTCAAAAATTAATATACATGTATGTGGACATTTAGATATATTATAGGGGAGAGAAACAGTGAAGACGAAAGAGCGGGGATTGGGCAAAGAGGAGGTGAGATCCTGGACAAGGATTGGGTTTAAGTTACACTGTCATTACATATGCATATATGAATACATAGCAACGAATCCCTTCAATATATAAGCATACATTGAACCATTAAAAAAAATTCTACACCTATTATCTATTCATACTCACAATTGTAAAAAGTACACACCCCCTGAATGTTTTTTATTAGACATTTAAAACAAAGGTATGAAAATTTAGATTTATAAATTCTTACTATAGAGTCATGATATTGAAATTTGAGTAACTTCTTAGCAAAACGGCTGCCTGAGAGATGTTAGGTTGTACAGGTGTGTAGAAAAGTCTGAGAAAATTTCAAGATTTATGAGAACAAGAAGATAGAACATGTGAAATGTTAACTGTTCTGAAAATCCAGGCTGTATTCGTGCCCTATCTAAATAGTAAAACAGAAATGAGCTTCCCATAAAACTCTGAGGGAACTGGAAGTCTTTATGCCCACACAGAGATAAATGTGCTTCCTCTAGAGATATAAGGATGACTCTAAGACATTTTAAATACTGTAGATATCTAATGCTTTAAAGTTTTACCTTGGCTGATGACTCATATAAGACTTTCTCTGGAACAGATGGTTTCTCCAAACCTTGTAAAAGCTCTTTTGGAAATTCATCAATACAAGAAGAAGAATATTGCTGTAAGTACTTTTTAAGAAAAAAATGCATTTCTTTTTGGCGCAAAATCAGTTCGGAGTTGTAAAGGGACGTGAGAAGTGTATCATCTGGCAAGGAAATTCCAGACACTGGCTTTGCAGATGCTTAAGGAAAAAAAAATTAATTCAGGCTTGTGTTAGGTAACAGAATGATCTCAATATTGTGTTTGCTAACTACTATTTATATATCCCTGGGACACTCAGGGATCACCATAGTGACAAAGAGCGGATGCACTCCTGAGGCCCTAACTCGCAACCTATTACCCATTCAAAGTGTGGTATGTGCTCTGCCTACCCCCATCCCACTTTCCCAAACCTCTATCAACCACACAGAACAGGTGCATCATAAAAGCCAGAATGCCTTTTTCGTAATGTCTCCAAGAATAAACTAGGTGAGAGAATGAAACTGTTAGGAGTCCCACAAAAGGAGAGAAGTCAAACTCCTGGGCCCTTCATCTGTTACTCCTTAAAAGCACGGTATACGTTTTCTTCCATCCCACCCATGTGCTCCGTCAGCAGCCACAACAGCCCAAAGTCAGGATGTTTGCACGAGAAAAAGAACATGCTCTTGAAAGAGTGCCCATAACCAGTGGGAAAACTCTGAGACCCTGCAGAGACCTCTAAGCAGTGCTGTTCCCCTTCTCCAGGCAACCGACCCCCCCAACACCAACCCCAGGCCTGTATGTTCATACTCGCTGGGTTTGGGTTCATTTCTACTATCGCCAAGTCAGAAGCTCCCCTCTCCAGTACCATCCCCACGCTGGCTAGGGGCCGACAATCACCTTACTGTTTTTAGAGATAATCCCTTAACAGAGCAACTTCTTATCAAAGGAAGGAAAGAAAATTACAGCGACACATGTGGATATTTCTTCTGCTGTTAATAACAATGGTGCCATGTATTTTGTCTACCTGTCTTTTGGCAGTTCCCCTCAAACAGATTCTAAAGCAAGAATTTGGATGCAGGTAGTTTATTTGAAAAGTGATCTCAAAGAGCAAAAGTAGAGGAATGGGTAAACTGGGACAGGGCAAAAAAATATGAGCTAATAAAGGTGAGTAAATTAATGAGCTATACCTATGGGCAATGAGGATTCAGTCCTGCTGAAACCTCCTGAAAACCAGAGAATAGTCCCATTGAGAGACAGAAGCCCAAATGTTTGTCTAGCAGCACCTGACCTTATTAATTCAAAGTTACTCCCAGGTATGTGGAATCCCTGGCACCTCCAGGCTGTCCTGGAGCTTCCTAGAAGGTGCAGAGCAGAAAAGCAGCGAGCGTAGGTGATGGATGTGGGAAGTGTCCACAGGCGAATTCTGAAGTCAGTTAAGTTTCGACAGGGCTGGCTGCACTGGCTTGCCCACGTCCTTCCCTCTGAACTTCTGTTGCTCTAGGCCCCATCATGTTGAAATTTTCAGCCCTGCCACCTTTCTGAGTACTCGCTTATCCCGCTGCTAATGCCTGAGGACTGTTTAGTCACTCTATAATTCAGGCTACTTTCCCTGCTGACTTCCCCACTGCGGGACCTTGGCATGGGTCAAACTGACTTTTCTGTTTTCAGTGATCAGCAACACTTATCAACTGACTTCATGGGCACGGATTAGACAATAATATACATTGTCACCAGATCTCAAGAGGGACTGATATGAAGCAGATTCTACCAATTTTTCTAGGTATTCTGCAAGTAATGGTTTGCGGAATATCTAGGAAAAAGAAAACAACAGCAGCAAAGCTTCATAGAATTAAATATCCCATCTAAAGTCACGTATGTCTTCTCATTTGCACACTGGATACTGGACTACATTCTCCCTAGAGCCAACTTCCGTCCTATTCATTTTATAAACTTTCACATTATTATCACTGTTTCCCAACCCTCTCGAGCCATGTACCACTTTAGCATTCTTGAGAAGTCCCTGGATGTTTCTACATCATAGCAAAATAAAATATATAGAATTTCTAAGGAAACCAATTACATTTAAACACTTCCTATCTAAAGGTCCAGGTATTACAGGTTAAGTAGCGCTGAAATTTTCATCTGATGAGAGGTCACTCGTTCCAGGGAAGGGAGTCAGGCATGGTGGTGAATGCTGTAATTTCAGCTACGCTAGAGGGGAGGCAGAGGTGGGATTAAGAAAAAAGAAAGAAAAAGGTGGGAGAGGGAGGGGAGTTTTTTTATTTCTAAATAAGAAACATGACCTAAACAGGAACTGGAAAGGAATATGATCTTTCATAACACATGGAAACCTACCAAGTAATTTGTTCATGTTATTGATTCTTTGCAGGTGTATATAGTAGCGCAGGAGAAGGATCCACGTAATGTCTACTTTGGTCGGAGTTTTTCTAGCATCTGTGTTGTCATATATGTCATCATTTTGATACAAAATTGTACAGCAATTCTGGAAGGTAACTTGGTAGTTATCTGAAATTAAAAAACAATTTTTATAATATATAAAAAGCCATATACAGAAAAAAAAACATAACTTATAAAGGGAAAGAATGACACCTAAGCATATGTGTTTCATTAAAAACTTTTTGTGTCTCAAAGATTTCAAAAACATTGTTAAAAGACAAACCACAGACTGGGAAAAGAAATCATGAGCATGTGAATTATTTTTCTCTATTATTTCAAAATACCTTGAACCGACCATTAAGAAAAAAGTTTAGCAATGAAATTTCAATAGGGAAATCATGGAAAATAAGGGCAAAGAATTTTCAATAGGTAATTTACAGAAAAGTAAGCCCAAATGACCAAAAAAAATTAGCCTTACTAAAAATCAGGGTCATGAAAATGAGGATGAAATGCCATTTCACATAAAGAGACACTAAAACCGGAAAATAATAAATATTAGTTACAAGTCGAAGAACCTGGAATATTCACAAACTACTAGTTAAAATGGCTGTTTAGGAAAGCAATTTGGTAGGATCTCATAAAACTAAAAACTCAGGCCCTGCCCACCTGCCCCACAGGTCCAGGACTCTGGTTCTGGGTACCCATAAGGTACTCAGGATAGACCCTAGGAGGAAACACCCCCCTGTGTCCCCACCCACCACACAAGCCAAGGACTCTGATCCTTGGCCAGCAGGCTCACAGGACAGCCCTGAGGAGGAACCCCCAGCCTAACCCACCCTGCCCACCTACCATGGGACCATTAATCTTGTCCCAGGCTGTCAGGTGCCCAGGAAACCCCAGGTTAAGACCTCAGCCTAGAGCCACACCACCCACTTGCCACACAGGCCCAGGACTCAAGTACCAATCCAGCAGGCACCCAGGACACCCAAATGACCCCTGCCAGGAGCCACTCACCTGTAGCACATACCCGCCAGGTCCAGATGTATCTGACCTGTCCCTAACACCAAGGATCTCAGGTCCTATTGCCATGTGCAGGCATGTCTGTTATGGCCCACCTTGCCCCTCCAAGACCCCAGGACACAGTGATGCAACCCTGGTGCAGTGTTTCAACTATCAAGCTGGCTGCCCCACACCCGCAACAGGTTATAGATCCACATCCTGGAGCACAGATCTGAAAGGTCTAGCAAAACAAAACTCCAGGCAGAATCAGCTCTCAGGAAGAAGGTGGTCTTCCGAGTGGGGGTGTCTGACTCAACCCTTTGACCTGCAAGTAGAAGCACCTAAACACAGGCCTTCCTTCAGCACAGGGAACCTCAATTCAAAGATCCAGAAGAAACTATTCAAAAATGAGGAATCAGGGCTGGAGCAGTGGCTCAGCGGTTATGGTGCCTGCCTGGCATACATGAGTAGGTGAATTCAGACCCCAGCACCACATACACAATGGAGTCACAAAAGCCACATGAAAAACTAAAAAAAAAAAAAAAAAGTTTCTCTCTCACTGTCCCTCTCTAAAAAAAAAAGGAATCAAACCAGAAAAGGTTTGTCTCCAAACACTCAAACACACAACTCCCCAACCAAAGAGCCCAAGGACAGAGAGCAGGATTAACCTAGAAAAAATTATCAACAATTTGATTACTAAAAGGAACACTGAACTAAAAGAAGACTTAATGAAGGGACTAAATGAGAAAACTCAAGAGATGAAAAATTTTATTATCAAAGAAATAGAAATATTGAAAAAGGAAGTAACTGAGGTAAAATTATCAGTCAATCACATCAGAGGAATGAGGGAAGAATTTAATAATAGGCTAACTCCTATAGAAAATAGAACCTTAGCTCTTTAAGAAAGAACTTCCAACAATGAGGATAGGCTGAGTAAGCTTGAGTGAACAGATTACAAAAAAGAAAAAAAAACTCACGAAGCATGAACAGAATTTTCAAAATGTCTGGGACGAAATCAGAAGAGACAGTCCAAGAGTAATTGGGGTACAAGAAGAAATAGAAATTCAAATCAACTGCATAAAGAACATTCTCAAAGAAATAGCTAAGGAAAATTTTCCCATATTAAAAAAAGAGGCAAATATATTCATCCAGGAAGTTTACAGGATACCCAATAGGCCTAATCGAAAGAGAAGCTCACTGAGATACATGATATTCAAAATGTATAACAGGGAAATCAAGGAAAGAATATTAAAAGCTACAAGAGAGAAATGCCAAATCACATTCAGAGGCAAAACAATAAAGGTCACTTCTGACTTTTCATCTCAGACCATAGAAGCAAGAAGATCCTGAAAAGAGATATTTCAAACTCTGAATGACCATACAGCCAAGAATACTCAGCTTCAAATTTGAGGGTGAAATAAGAACATTTCGTGATAAGATTAATCTTGCAGCATATATGAACAGAAAGTCAGCATTACAAAGAATTCTCAAAGACAAACTCCAGATAGAAAAATAATCCTCAAAACCAATAAACAGGAAATTCAATACAAGTACACACTATCAAAAAGACAACCAAGATGGAAAAAAACTCACTAATAAAAAAGGATGACTATGAACTACAACCACAAAATTATCCTATTACTGAATGTGAATGGTCTCAAAACATCAATCAAAAGACACAGATTAGTAGATTGGATCAAAAAACATATTCCAACAATATGCTGCTTACAGGAGACCCATCTTACAGTCAAAGACATACACCGATTAAGGGTAAAAGGATGGTACCAGGCTTATGGCCCAAGAAAGCAAGCTGGTATTGCAATACTTATATCTGACAAAGCAGATTTCAACCAAAAGTTAATCAGAAGAGATAAAGAAGACCACTACAACACAGTAAAGGAAACAATACATGAGGAAGTTGTTACCATAGTAAATATTTATGCTCCCAACACTAATGCTCCAAAGAATGTGGAAAAATACTCCATGGCATAAAACCACTTATGGACCCCAACACAATACTGGGGGACTTTAACACTCCTCTATCACTGATAGACATATTTTCAAAGCAAATAAACAGTCAAGAAATCTTCAGCTTAAATAACTCTATAACTCAAATGGACTTACAGGCATCTAAAAAGCATTCCACGCCAATTGGTTGAGTTTACCTTCTTCTCAGCAGCACATGGAACATATTCTAGCTCACAAAGGAAATCTCAGCAAATATTTTAAAAAGTAGATATTATCCCATGTGTCCTATCAGACTATGACACTGTGATCCTAGCCATTAACAGCAAAAATTATAACAGAAAATACATATATACCTGGAGATTGAATAATACCCTATTAAATGAAGAATGGATCCAAGAACACATGAGAGAAGAAATCAACAAATTCTTGAAAGAGAATGAGAATGAAGAAACAACATATCAAAACATCTGGGACAGCATGAAAGCATTTTTAAGGGGCAAATTTATATCCCTGAAAGCCTACATTAAAAATCAGGAGAGACTCCAAATAAATAAGCTTATGCGCCACCTCAAACCCCTACAAAAGGAAGAACAATCTAATCCCAAAGCCAGCAGAAGGCAGGAAATAACCAAGATCAGAAATGAAATCAGATTGAAAAAAAAAAACAATTAAAAGAAACAAAGATCTGGTTCTTTGAAATACAAAATAAAATTGACCAACTCTTAGCCAATCCAACTAAAAAAGAAGGGAAATGAAGCAAATCAACAATATCATCAATGAAAAGGGAACAATCACCACTGACCCCACAAAAATACAGCAGATTATCAGAACCTATTTTGAAAAACTATACACCTCTAAATCAAATCATCTGGAAGACAGGGACAAATTTCTGAACACATACAAGCATTCCTAAATTGACGCAGGTTGATACTGAAAGCCTAAACACCCAATACAGGCAATGAAGTCAACTTCCCAATTCAAAGCCTTCCAAAGAAGAAAAGCCCAGGTCCTCATGGTTCCCTGCTGAATTTCACCACACCGATGAGGAAGAACTAACACGTCACTTAATTAAGCTATTCCAAGAAATTTAAAAAGAGGCAATTCTCCCACTTTTCATGAGGCAACCACAACCCAGATGCCAAAACCCAACAAAGACAAATCAAGAAAAGAAAACTACAGACCAATATCCCTGATGAACAGAGATGCAAAAATCCTTAATAAAGTTCTAACAAACTGCATTAAAAAACACATTAAGAAGATAATTCATCACAATCAAGTGGGCTTCATTCCAGAGATGCAACACTGATAAAACATATGCAAATCAATAAATGTAATTTATCACTTAAACAGAACAAAGGACAAGAACCAAATGATTGTCTCAATTGAAGCGGAAAAAGGCCTTTGATAAAATTTAACACTGATTTATTATCAAAACTCTGGTGAAGATAGGGATCAAAGAATATATCCTAACAATGTAAAGGCCATATATGACAAACCCACAGCTATTATAATACTAAATGGAGAAAAGCTGAAAGCATTTTCACTAAACTCAGAAACAAGACAAGGCTGCTCGCTCTCACCACTTTTATTCAATATAGTCCTTGAAACACCAGCTGGAGTCTCAGGTAAGAGAAGGAAATAAAAGGGATAAGACTAGGAAGAGATGAAGTCAAACTATCCCTTTTTGCTGATGACATGATCCTATCTCTGGAAGACCCAAAAAAACTTCACCTGAATACTGCTTGAGCTTATAAACAGATTTAACAAAGTGGCAGGCTATAAGATCAACACCCAAAAATGAATATCCTTCCTAAACACTAACAATAATAGAGCAGAAGAAGAAATCAGGAAATCAGTCCCATTTACAATATCCTCAAAAAGAATAAGATACGTGGGAATTAATCTAGCAAGAGAAGTAAAATACAAATATAATGAAAATTATTGAACAATGAAGAAAGAAATTGAAGAAGACCTGAAAAGATGGCAAGATATTCCATGTTCTTTTTTTTTTTTTTTTTTAAGAAAGAGGGGACAGAGAGAGAGAGAGAGAGAGAGGGAAGCAATCTTTATTTAGTTTTTCATGTGACTTTCATTCCTCAGACAATTCATTGTGTAGGTGGTGCTGGGGTTTGAACTCACGTTCTCGCACTTTCCAGGCAAGTGCTGTAAATGCTGAGCCACCGCTCCAGTCCCTCTGTGTTCTTGATTATGTAGAATTAATATAATTAATATAATTAAAATTAATATAATTACAATGGCTTTTGGCCATTCTGCCAAAAGCACTGTACAGATTCAAGGCTATCCCTATCAAGATACCAATGTCATTCTTTAGAGATATGGGAAAAGCAATTCTCAAATTCATTTGGAATAACAAGAAACGCAGAAAAACCCAAACGTTACTAAGCAAGAAAGATGAAACAGTAGGTTTCTAAAATTATATTATAGAGCTATAGTAAGAAAAACAGCATGGTATTTGTATCAAAATAGGCATGATGGCCAATACAATAGAAGACTCTAGAACAAACCCACAAATTTTTAAAACTTCCGACCTTTCACAAAGGGGGTCAAAATATAACATGGAGGAATGACAGCCTATTCAAACTGGACAGACATTTGCAAGAAGTTGAAATTAGATCTTTATCTCTCACCTTGAACAAAACTCAAATACAAATAGATCAAGGATCTAGAAATTAAACCAATTACCATACACAACTGCTAGAAGAAAAATTAGGAGCAACACTTCAGCATATGGGAGTGGGCAACAACTTTTTCAACAAGATACCCAAGGTCAAGAATCAATATGTGGATGCCATTAAATTAAAAAGTCTTGCTCAGTCAAGGAATTGGTCAAAACAGTCAAGAAAGAACCTACAGAATGGGAGATTACCATTCCTCTGACAGAGGACTAATACCCAACATTTACAGAGAACTGAAAGAACAAAAACGAAATCACAGAGAGCTAAATGGAAACTTTTCAACAGAGGAAATCAAGCAAGCCAATGAATTACATGAGAAAATGTTCTAAGTCACTAGTAATCAGAGAAATGCAAATCAAAACTACATTAAGATTTCACCTCACTCCAGTCAGATTGGCAAAGACGAAGAATATAAACAATAACAGATGCTGGAATGGGTGTGGAGAGATGGGACCATTAGCACACTGTTGGTAGAACTGCAGACTGGTATAGCCACTCTGGAGAGCAGTGTGGAAGCTCCTCAAAAAATTAGGAATGGATCCACTGTATGACCCAACTATTCCTCTTCTGGGTATTTTCCCAGAAGAGTTATTAGAATGCATATTACAGGGACACAGCAAAATTAATTTTCATAGCAGCTCAGTTTATAATAGCTAAATTATGGAATCTATCCAGATGCCTTTCACCAGATTAATGGATCCAGAAGTTGTGATACACACACACACACACACACACACACAATGGAATTTTACTCATCAATTAGAAACAACAATATTTCAGCCTTTGAAGGTAAATAGATGGCAATGGAAGAAATCATTCTGAGTGTAATTAGGCAAACCCAGAGACTCCCTCAAATGTTTCCCTTCATTTGTGGAGGCTGGGGCAAAACTCACTTGCTCATGTACTAGACTCCCCAATGTCAAAACAACATATAATCTAGGGCAGCCATATATACATAGGGGTGGGAGGGAAGAGGAGTGATGGAGGGGAGAAGGGAGGATGAGAAGGAGGGGATCAATAATGCAACTTATTCTTTACTCCCTGCGAAGCCAAATAATACTTATGCAATCATTTAATTCTGCAAAATGCATAATCTTATACATATATGTGTGTAGACAGTTATATCTGCTATAGGGGGAAATATAGAAGAGTCAAGAGATTCGGGTGTGGAAGATATGGGGTGAATCTGTTATTGGGATGAGGAGCATACCACATTGTTACTACATGTGCATTTACGATTGTACAACAACACAACTCCTCAATAAAATTTAAAAAAGAAAACACACGTGCATGCATCCCACTAGGAAAGCTGCTTTAAATCACAGGCAAATTGGACTGATTGGTATTTTATTGACTCTGCTTAAGGTTTAACAATGTTATTTTCATTGTACTTTTCAGTTTTCATTTTCAGATCCAATAAATTTGTTTAAATGCATATAATCTTTTCTTTTCCCCTTACTTTTGTCTCTCAAAGTGAAAATTTGCCACCAAAGTGAATTTAAGTCAGATATTTTGCATGTGTCAATTATTCCTTAATACATAACCTCAATTAAGAAAATATATTAAATATTATACTGATATTAAAGTCATATTTTAAAAATCCCCTACAAAAAAATTAAAAACTCAAATATGTATGCAAAATCTTGCTCAAATATGTTTATGCTACTTGTAGTTTCAAAGGAAGGAAACTTTGAAAACTAAACAGACTTCATTTATAAGGAGTGAATTAGATCTATAAGGAAGAAATTAAAAAGGTAGAGTCTCATTTCTGATCCCAGCAGTACTGCTCAGTAGTGTGTGAACTTGAATCTCTGTTCCTTGGGCCTTCCTGGGCTTCTGATTTTCTGAGTCTTACTTTTCTTTATTTTATTTTATTCTACTTTCTGGTACCAGGGATTGAACCCAAGGGCACTTAACCACTGGTCCACATGCCCAGTTCTTTTTATTTTTTATTTTGCGACAGTCTCATTAAGTTACTCAGGGTCCACTAAACTGCTGAGGCTGGCATTGAACTTCTGATCCTCCTGCCTCAGCCTCCTGAGTCTCTGGGATTAAAGGCATGTACTACCACACCCTGCCTTACTTTTCTTTAAAATGGGCACACTAGTTGGGGCTGGAGTGGTGGCTCAGCGGTTTTGGCGCTTGCCTGGCAAGCACGAGGACCCGGGTTCAAACCCCAGCACCACGTACACAACTGAGTGTTGGAGCAACTAAGGCCATGTGAAAAACTAAATAAAGTTGTTTCTCTCTTTCTCTCTCTCACTGTCCCTCTCTCTTTAAAAAAAAAATGGGCACACTAGGAGTCGTTATAGAGAGATCTTGAAGACACACAATGAGTTAAGAATCAGGCTCCAGATGACATGTGGATTATGACACCACTTACACAGTACAAGTTTGAAGGCATTCACTTAACACAGCATTTTTATCACTCAAGTATACACACATACATACACATGTAATATTTCATTGGAATAGCAGTTGTCTCTGGGAAGGAAAGAAATAGAGACGAATAGGATCTTATATGGGTAATGGCCTATGCATGTCTTCTTAAGTAATATAATGAATTCCTGTGTACATAACATCAACAGCACAGTCTCAGTATTTGGGAGTACCTTGTAACCCCTTCTAATCCTGACTTCTCTATCTCTATCTGAATCCATCTCCCAGAAATAACCACTATCCAAAATTTTGTGTTAACACAAAGCTGTCCTTTACCCTTCAAATGTGGATATTGTATATCATATAATATATAATGTGTTATTAATTTTATCTTTTGGGATAAAATTAAATGGGAGAGAAATTAAATGTATTTATCTTTTTCCATTAAACATTATGCTTTTTTTTTTTTTAAAGAAATGGGGGCAGTGTGAGAGAGAAAGAGAGAATCAACTTTATTTAGTTTTTCATGTGGTTTTCATTACTCTGACACTTTGTTGTGTACGTGGTGCTGGTGTTCAAAGCCATGTACTTGTGCAAGCCAGGCAAGTACCATAACCTCCGAGCCACCACTCCAGACTCAAATATTATGCTTTTAAAATTTATACACACTCATGAATGTAGCTATAATTCATTGATTTTTCATTGCCATATATTATTCCCTTAAATGAATATATTATAAACTATTTATCTACTCTATGGTTGATGTACATGTGGGTTATTTTTTTGTTTTATTTTTGTCTTTGGTATTATGAACAAAGCTGCTATGAATATTTGAGTACATAATATTTAGCCCATAAGTGCACAAGTTACCTGAAAGTACAAAGGTAATTCTTTTTGCAATGTTTTTGTTTATTTGTTTGTTTGGGTGTTTGGTGTTTTTTTTTTTTTTTTGCTAATTTTAGCTTTTGTTTTTCTGTAGAAGGTTTAGCATCAGCTTGTCAAATTCCAAAAAATAAAACTTCCTGAAATTGTTACTAAACTATATTAAATTTATAAACCAGTTT